>SJYC01139297.1:0-28217 GCA_006408675.1 Madoqua kirkii
TTTGGAAAATGTTAAAGTTTTAGATTTTAAAAGTGGTTAAGAACACTGAAAATAAATATTAAAAAAATATAAACAATCAACATTCTACTGATTGTCATGGAATGATAAAATATCAGATTTTTTTCTGTTTTTCTTTTAATATTCTCATATTTTCTCCAGTAAACAGTTATGCTTTAATAATTTTAACTTTTTAAAGATTAAAATATTAGATTTATACTGAGGATCTAAACAGCATGTTTTCTTTAAATATCGTATCTAAAATTATGTAAAATGTGGCGTTTGAGTAAGACGAGACTTGCTTTACCTGGCTAGAGTGCTCTTTATTCTTTTTAGTATCTTGGTACTTTTGGTTAAATGTATCAAAGCACAAATTATTTCAGGACTTTTCTTTTGCAACGAATGAAACATTTACAGCCACAGAATGTGATGATTTTGATCAGGTCTTTAGACTTTGATTTCCTTTTTTGTACCTGCTCTGAGCTTCATATTAGTAAGTGGAGAGAGGGAAGAAAAAGAAAAACAGATTTCATTCTAGGAGGAAAAAAGAAATCCTCCTGGTGAAGGCAAGGCCATTCGCTCTAGTGGTTGAACACAATTTTACAAAGTCTTTTTTGTTCCTGGAAAGGGTTTTATTTATTTCTGAAAAACTAATGTGGCCATTTAGAATCCACAGAGGTTTGTGGTCTCGGTTCAGCAGTGGACAGTTTGATGAGGTCTCTGGTGCTCCGTTTGGCGTGGAAATTACGTGCTACTTCAAGAGAGGAGAGCGTTCCAGCCATCATTCGATGAAGTAGCAAATGACTTGAAATTACCCACATTTTTTCCCCTGCAGATGGAACAGATTTGGAAATTTTTAGATAAGGGACTGCGGAGTGGAGGAGGAGCGGCGTTTATACTCACTGAGTCAGAATCATTGGCCTCCTTAGAGCTACTGTTCATGATTAATCATCACATCAGTTCAGTTCAGTCGCTCAGTCATGTCCGACTCTGCGACCCCATGAATCGCAGCATGACTAGGCCTCCCTGTCCATCACCAACTCCTGGAGTTCACTCAGACTCACGTCCATCGAGTCAGTGATGCCATCCAGCCATTTCATCCTCGGTCGTCTCCTTTTCCTCCTGCCCACAATCCCTCCCAGCATCAGAATCTTTTCCAATGAGTCAACTCTTCACATGAGGTGGCCAGAGTACTGGAGTTTCAGCTTCCAAAGAACACTCAGGGCTGATCTCCTTCAGAATGGACTGGTTGGATCTCCTTGCAGTCCAAGGGACTCTTAAGAGTCTTCTCCAACACCACAGTTCAAAAGCATCAATTCTTCCGCACTCAGCCTTCTTCACAGTCCAACTCTCACATCCATACATGATCACTGGAAAAACCATAGCCTTGACTAGATGGAGCTTTCTTTGCAAAGTAATGTCTCTGCTTTTGAATATACTATCTTGGTTGGTCATAACTTTGCTTCCAAGGAGTAAGCATCTTTTAATTTCATGGCTGCAGTCACCATCTGCAGTGATTTTGGAGCCCCCCAAAATAAAGTCTGACACTGTTTCCACTGTTTCCCCATCTATTTCCCATGAAGTGATGGGACCAGATGCCATGATCTTCATTTTCTGAATGTTGAGCTTTAAGCCAACTTTTTCACTCTCCACTTTCACTTTCATCAAGAGGCTTTTTAGTTCCTCTTCACTTTCTGTAATTCTGAAAGTGGCATTTCTTTTCATGTTAGAATGGCTTTCTCAAACTTACTCAAGCATAAGAAATATTTGTTAAAAATATGGATTCTTAAGACTCTTCCTTTGAAAATCTTATTTAGTAAGTTAATGTATTGAGACCCTGAATCTGTTTTTAAATATTATCTGTGTGATTCTTTTTAAATATTATCCATGTGATTCTTTTTTTAAAAATAAGTCTGTATTGAAACATAGTTGATATTCAACACTGTGTTAGTTTGGCATATGATTTGGCATTTACATATATTATGACTGTCTCATTAGTGTCACAGTTGTTTTTGGACCTCACCAGATCACATCCTGACAATTATTTCCCGTGACAGTGTTTTAATACAAGTCATTATTCAAAATGACTTTTTGGTAAGGGTGCATTATCTCTTTATATTGCTCCTTTCATCTCAGTGTGGTCTAGTGGATGTGCATTTTGCTATAAAGATATTTTGCATAATTAAAGGCTGATCAGTACCACATGGACACACGAACAAATCACACTAGACGCTCACAGTTATTGATGATTATTGAGTCCAGGTGCCTGTACTATGCCAATACTCTGATCCATGGTCTTAGTACACAACTCATAGGGTGAATATTACAAGGTAGATCATGACCACCTCCAAGGTAAAAAGTAATTTTAGGACAAAATTTGAGTGGTTTGCTTGAAAACGAAAAGAAAAAAAATAATTGTATTGTCTTAGATATTTTGGGAAAAAATGGACTGCTTCCCCAAGCCTTCCAAGTTCTGCACCCCTCAGATCTGCAAAATATAATGACATGCTGCTTCCACACCTGTGCTCATGTCGCAGTAGCTTAGGGTAATTCAGCGACTCCTTTTCTGAAGTTTTATGTAGTGTCATCTACTGGACCAAGGCTCCTTTGAAGTAGTTTTGAAACATATTGTTTTAGTAGCATCAGGGTCTGGAAATCCAGGTGTCATCTCTGTGAGTGAATGGAAACTTTATTCACTGCATCTGCTATTTACATGGACATATTCACATGTGCACATCACTGTTGCTAGGAGACTCCGAACTAGATCCTGCCACCAACCAGGAGAGATGCATAAATAGATGTCATCAGATCACCCCTGTTACCACAGCACACTGTTTTCTCCATTGCTCATCTCACTGCAGCTGAATTACACTTCAAAACCCAGGCCTGCTGCAAGTAGCCCCGGCTGTCGAATGTCTGCAAATATCTTAAACTAGAATGCAACACAGCAGAGTCACTGAGAATTCTCTCTTCATACCTGGTTTTCTGATGTACATACATACATGGTTCTTAAGTCTAAGGATGTACAATCTCTTTTACTATATCTCTACTCTGCCTGTTCCTATATCCAATGAGTATTCTCTTAGTCATATTGCTTAGAAACCATAGTTTTTCCAGAGCATTTTTTATTCATTCATTCAACACATTTTCATATAATTGTATTGATTGAACTGCTGAGTACTTATCAGGTTGGGCAATAAAAAGATCTGCCATGCATATTTTCCTGAGTAGGAAGAAGAGTGAGAAGCAGCTCTTAGTTTCCGTTTTCTTCTAATGTGTCCATGAAAACAATTTGCTTGCTTAGTGGAGTAAGAGAGAAGCTTTGTTCTGATCAGGTAGTTTTCATTCTGTGCTGAAGCGCAGCTCACAAGGTGTTACAATGATCTGGCAGCAGATTTCCTGTTTCTTTCTTTCTTTCTTTCTTTTTCTTTCTCTTTGCTCTTGTTTCCTTTTCTTTTCTCTCCCTCTTTCCTTTCTTCCTTTCTTCCACTGGAAGGAGTTTTCTTCCCACAGCTTTAAAATGGAGTTACAAGGAAATACCATATACATATGCAAATAGTATGTTTTCCATTCTTTGATTTCTTCCTTTTCTTTTTTTCTCTTCTTTGGGTTTTTATTGCCTTTCCTGTACATCAGAGATGCATGACTATATGACTTTGTTGTTGTTGTTGAGTCACTAAGTCGGTCTGACTCTTTTGTGACCCCATGAATGTAGTCCACCAGGCTCCTCTGTCTAGGAGATCTCCCAGGAAAGAGTGCTGGAGCAGGTAGCCATTTCCTTCTCCAGGGAATCTTCCCAATCCAGGGATTGAACCCATGTCTCCTGCATTGGCAGGTGGATTCTTTAACACTGAGCCACCAGGGAAGCCATATTTAACTTTAGAAAATTAAAATAATAATAGTCAACTCAGTGTAGTGTATTCTGTTTTCTAGCCACAGTTACCATATGTTGAAGTAGTATTTTCTGAATATTTATTATGTTCATACATTGTAGACAGCATGTGTGCGTGTTAAGTAACTTCAATTTAGTTCAGTTGCTCAGTCGTGTCCAACTCTTTGCGAACCCATGAATCGCAGCACGCCAGGCCTCTCTGTCCATCACCAACTCCCAGAGTTCACTCAAACTCACGTCCATCGAGTCAGTGATGCCATCCAGCCATCTTATCCTCTGTCGTCCCCTTCTCCTCCTGCCCCCAATCCCTCCCAGCATCAGAGTTTTTTCCAATGAGTCAATTCTTCGCATCAGGAGGCCGAAGTGTTGGAGTTTCAGCTTCAGCATCATTCCTTCCAAGAACACCCAGGACTGATCTCCTTTATAATGGACTGGTTGGATCTCCTTGCAGTCCAAGGGACTCTCAAGAGTCTTCTCCAACGCCACAGTTCAAAAGCATCAATTCTTTGGTTCTCAGCTGTCTTCACAGTCCAGCTCTCACATTCATTTATGACCACTGGCAGTCATTTCAGTTGTGTCCAGCTCTTTGTGAACCCTAGACCGTGGCCTGCCAGGCTCCCCTGTCCATGGGATCCAGTGAGTCTTTCCAATCTAAGGAACTCTCAGCAGGTGTTCTCCCTCTTGTGGCCACAAGGTGGCTCTCTATCTCAGGCATCAAACGTTTGTTCTCTGCAGGAAGTTGAAGGGGGTACTGGAAGACCAGGCAGTGAGCAAAAAAGGTACACAGAAATGGCTAGCCGACTCTGACTTCTGTCCTATTGACTGGAACTTTGTCACACGAGGACCCTTGGATAAAATAGTGCCTGTGATGTTAATTAGTTTGGGTACGTGTATTGCCATGTCAAATAAAATTATAGATCAGTTGTAAGGAAGAAGGAAAAGATAGAAACTAGAAATTATTTGTGTCTAGTCTGAAAAAAATACAGAAAATCTTTCTAGAAGAGACAGTGGAATCACAATGCATAAAATTGGGTTGCTATCACAAGTAGTTTTGGAAAGTAGTTAAACATAGGGTGCAGGCTTGATGATTGTGGATGTTTCAGATGTGAGGGGTATTGGATCTAGAGGGTGGCATTGTATAATCACTAGCGTTCTTCCAACTGTGAGCGTTGATGAGCCTATTGTTTTTCTTTTGTGTATCTCTGTCTCAATATTGTTTCAATCTGACCCCAAATGTAAGCCATTTGCTTTTCAGACTCATCACAAACAAACTCATTTCAATATTCAGATGCCTTCAGTGACTTCTCACTGGCTATGCCAGATGTATTGAATTAAAATTGATGAAGTCCATGAATCTGAAGATTTTGCAACTTATCTTTGATGAGATTAAGCAACTAGGACTGGGAATGGTGGTTTGTCCACAGTATTACTTTGTACCAGACCTTTCCAAGCCAGTCTCTTCTCTTCTTCCTTTTTTGCAACTACCTGTTACATTAAATTACTCACTGTTCTTCAACCTACTTGTTTTCCTGCCTCTGTAACTGTTTTTTCTATTTCTCAGAATGATGGCCCCACCCCCTAAACTGAACACTTTTAATTACTTTTTTTTTTTTTTTTTAATTTTCAAAGTTCTCCCAGTGGTCACCACATTCAGGAATGCTTATTTCTTCTAGGTAGTGATAGTTACTTCTTTGGACACAATGACTATTTTGCATGTTTATATCTTCCCACACACTGTGTCCTTTAGTAATGTTTTAAAGTATAAGAATTTTATCTTTTCTTTTTTTTTTTTTTGCCTCTCAGTGTTTTAGGAAAAAAACTCTCATAATTAGCAAAATATAAATTCAATAAGTGTTTGCTATTTTTTTGAGAAAAATAGCATGAAAGATGATGAGAGAGAAGTGGAAAATTTAAAGACTATTTCAAAAATGTTACATTCAAAATTAAACTGACTATTATTTATTGTTATAAGACACAGGCCATTGAGATGAATGTACAGCATATAATTGACATCGACGTATGCTTATATTTTCTAATAAAAACAGATAATTATAGGTCCAGTAGTATGATTTTTAAAGAATTTATATATAAAAATATCTCCTTGAACCATGAGTAAGGACCTTTTTCTCTCTCTATGTATTTAAAATATTTCTTTCTTTATCTATCATCTATCTACCTATTTATTCATATATATTAATATCTAAATGGCTAGAGAGCTAAATAAATGGACATATATACCTACAAAATATTATAATTTCTGGTTGATTTATTGTGCTATGTATTATTTAATATTTCATGGATACATGTTGTGAACTCCAGGGAAATAGCCGTTTCCTTTGATTTTTAGCATGGTCATTAGAAAAATGCAAGTGGAAGAGCTCAGTGTCAAAAGAAATAGTCACAATTGTAATGACTGAAATGGATGGAAAAGAATCTTGGAAATTAAAATCTATTTCAGTTTTCACATTTTTTTTTCTATCTGGATTCTGAGATAACTATAAATGAAGAAATCTAAAATGACACTGAACTTGATGATTAACTGCCTGGATATAAAGTAATCAGTATGCAAAAATCAACTGGGCTGAATGAAATATATTTTCAACCTCCAAGGGTATTGTTTTGTTATCATAACTCCAGCAAAATGAAAATGTGCAATATAGAAAGGATTTGTACTGTACAATTAATGGAAACCTTGGATACCAATTGTGAAAATAAAAGGACAGAACTCATGAGTGAATTGAAATAGAAATAGAGAGCCTCTCCATCTGGTCCTTGAGAGAAAGCTGTGAAATTGTGTATAATAACATGCCAGGTTCTCCACTGGACATATTTTACTAGCATCTTGTACTAGGTAAATTTTATTTTTTCCTTTTGCTTCTCCACAAAGATGCTGGAAAATCCCTGAGTCTATTTGTCATCTTCCTGCCCACTCCTTCAATCAGTCTTCCATATAGTTCCACAGAAATGTGTCTAAAATGCAAGATATTAAGACTCTTCTCAATTCTTTAGTGACTTGTTGTTTAATCACTCAGTCATGTCCAACTCTTTGCAACCTCATTGACTGCAGCACATCAGGGTTCCCTGTCCTTCACCATCTCCTGGAGCCTGCTCAATGTCCATTAAATCAGTGATGCCATCCAACCATCTCATCTTCTGTTGTCCCCTTCTCCTGCCTTTAATCTTTTCCAGCATGAGGGTCTTTTCTAATGAGTCACCTCTTCACATCAGGTGCCCAAAGTATTGGAGCTTCAGCTTCAGCACTTCTTTGCAACCTCATTGACTGCAGCACATCAGGGTTCCCTGTCCTTCACCATCTCCTGGAGCCTGCTCAATGTCCATTAAATCAGTGATGCCATCCAACCATCTCATCTTCTGTTGTCCCCTTCTCCTGCCTTTAATCTTTTCCAGCATGAGGGTCTTTTCTAATGAGTCACCTCTTCACATCAGGTGCCCAAAGTATTGGAGCTTCAGCTTCAGCACCAGTCCTTCCAATGAATATTCAAGATTGACTTCCTTTAGGATGGACTGGTTGGATCTCCTTGCAGCCAGGGGACTCTCAAGAGTCTTCTCCAACACCACAGTTCCAAAGCATCAATTCTTCGGCACTCAGCCTTCTTTGTGGTCCAGCTCTCATATTCCTTGACAGCATACAGAGGGCATCTGTGATCTGCTCCTGTGTCCTCTCAGTGTCATCCCTTCAAATTGTTTCTTGCCAGAGTTTTCCAACACCATCCCTATTTACTGTTCTTATCCCACCTTCTTGCATCCTGTCTATTTGTTTATAATTCTTATTGGACTGTAGTTGGTTCACAATGTTCTGTTAGTTTCAGGTGTGCAGCAAACTGAATCAGTTATGTTGTTGCTGTTTAGCTGCTGAGTCATGTTGGACTCTTTTGCAGCTCCATGGAGTGTAGCTCCTCTGGCCGTGGGATTTCCCAGACAAGAATACTAGAGTGGGTTGCCATTTCCTTCTTCAGGAGATCTTCCTGACCCAGGGATCAAACCCACATCCCTGAATTGGCAGGTAGATTCTTTACAGTTGAGCTGCCAAGGAAGTCCAAATCAGACATAAATATATCCAGTTCTTTTTGCGTTTTAGATTATTTTCTCCTATAGGCCATCAGACTCCTAGACTGTGATGCTACCTAACCCTCTCAATGGACATGAGGTAATGGCGTCTAAAGGGAAAAGAATCTAAAAAACAAACAAACAAAAATGAATAGAGTTCCCTGTGCTATATGGCATGTTCTTGTTAGCATCCTGTCTATTGAAATACACCACCTTACATTTCAACTCTACCCAATTTACTCCACCCTTTAAGACTCCTTTTAGCCATTATTTTCTCCAGGAAGCTTCCTTACCCTCCAAACTTTATTCATTTGGTGTCCCTTTTTTGTGCCCTCAAAATACCTCATTTTATTGTAACTTTTTTCATTGAAGTATAACATGCACGCAGAGAAAGGTAAGCACAGCTAAACACATAGGTTGGTTGGTGATGTTAGTCCACATAACCGACACGCGGGATAAGAAATAGAACATGACTCCACCGTGGAAGCCTCCTCCATCTCGCCTTCCAGTCTCAGCTCCAGCCAAAGGCAGTTACTGTCCTCATTTCTTGTATCATGTCAGTCCCACCTGTGTTTGAATAACATAATGTGTACAACTTTGTGTACTCAGCAAAAGTTACCTTAGGACCTTGTCTTTGCATAGCTTGCTTTAGTGATGAATATGTGACAGATGAATGAAAATAACCAATTTTTCTTCCTAAAGACAGATTTTCTGTTTGCATAAATGGAAGTAGTTTAGCATACTGAAAAAACTGTTTTAATATGTAGCAATAAAAAGACTTAGTTGTGTACGGTGCTTACAATAGCTCTTCTGTATTACTTATACTATCTTCCTTATGTTTCTAGAAAACCATTTTCCATAGAAAACCTCCAGTTTCAGGTCACTGAACTGGACATTCTGTGAAGCATACAATTCTTTGTAGGAAAAAAAAATAGATAATAAAGACAAAGAAAATATTGGATGGCTCTACGTGTATTGAGTTAGATGGTATTTGAAACGCAGTGCATACAAAGACAAGATTAATAGCCTCTTCCTTATAAACATGGAAAGAGATTTAAATAAATGTGAGTTATGATTGGATCAGGTTACAGAAAGAGCACATGTCAAAACCTAGTGCGCATGAAATTTCGCCTTAATTGCGAACTAAGAAGCCAGTTAGTCAGTTTTTTATGGGTGCTGACAGAGCACATGAGACTCTTAATCAGAGACAAAACACTTGGTCACAAAAGACAGGCACAGTCAGGGTACCAGTATTTTCTTAGGCTGCTGATAGTCAGTCACCACCGTGACAGGAAGAGGGCGTGTGCATGCACAGCAGGTGACATTACAGGGGAAGAGTCTCCCGCTTAAGCAGCTCACATCTTTTATGAAAGATCTTCCGCATGCCCTTGGCTTCAGAGGAAGGCCCTGTCTCTGTCTTCCCTGGCAATTGCACTTGGTTGTGTGTCTTGCTGTAACCAACATCCTAGAAAGCATCTTACCGACATCCTATACCAGCATAAGGGAACAGAGGCCGTTAGTGCCTTTGCTAAGAGACGTGCAGACATGTGAGAAAGCCACAGATAACCATCTCCCCCCAGTATCCACCCCTGGCTGGTATGTTGTTTTAGATGCTGCTGAATTTCCTGGTAGGAGCACTACTCTGTCAGCCATTCTGATTAATCTGAAAGATTTAAGTTTTGCTTCAAGCAAAACTTAAATAAAACTACTATTAACACAGTACCCAGAAAGTAGGATGAGACCACCCCATGGTATTGATTTCAACCATGAAGCACAGGGTCCTGGAACCAGCCAGCTGAACAAATCCCATTAAGCTCCATGGTCTGTCTTAGAAAGTCAGATGACTTTCTCACAATTTCTTACTCAACCTTTCTATTTGACCTGTGGAATTAAGCAGATACAGTAAGAGGTATTAACATTTCAGAACTCTTACTTGGCTCATAAGGAAGAAGCATAAGGCCAATCTATCATCCATAAAGACACTGGCCAGTGAGTTGAGGCTCTTTCCCTTTCAGAGATGGTGTCATGGCTCACTGCAGATAAAATCAGGGACATAGTTCACGTCATCTTTTATAATTGATGACTCCCTTTGGAGAGAGAAGTGCACACAGGGCGTGTTGTCCTTCTGGGTAGCTTCCTACGGTAACCAAAGGGGTTACACTTTGGGGAGATCACTGAGTCATCTGGGGTCTATCTGACCCACTAGTGGTGTTTCCATAACATTTTAAGGTCTCTTATTTCCTTGCATAATATACAATTCAATGTATTTTGAAGAGAGAGGCAAACTAACACTTGGCTTCCATACCTAAAGTCTTGTCTCAGATTCCCTGGAGAGCTTTGTTCAGTTTTGAAGAGGGGTGGGGGATTGGGGCAGAGAAGGCAATGGCACCCCACTCTAGTACTCTTGCCTGGAGAATCCCATGGACAGAGGAGCCTGGTGGGCTGCAGTCCATGAGGTCACTAAGAATTGGACATGACTGAATGACTTCACTTTCACTTTTCACTTTCATGCATTGGAGAAGGAAATGACAACCCACTCCAGTGTTCTTGCCTGGAGAATCCCAGGGAAGGGGAGCCTGGTGAGCTGCCATCTATGGTAGGATGAGACCACCCCATGGTATTGATTTCAACCATGAAGCACAGGGTCCTGGAACCAGCCAGCTGAACAAATCCCATTAAGCTCCATGGTCTGTCTTAGAAAGTCAGATGACTTTCTCACAATTTCTTACTCAACCTTTCTATTTGACCTGTGGAATTAAGCAGATACAGTAAGAGGTATTAACAATTTCAGAACTCTTACTTGGCTCATAAGGAAGAAGCATAAGGCCAATCTATCATCCATAAAGACACTGGCCAGTGAGTTGAGGCTCTTTCCCTTTCAGAGATGGTGTCATGGCTCACTGCAGATAAAATCAGGGACATAGTTCACGTCATCTTTTATAATTGATGACTCCCTTTGGAGAGAGAAGTGCACACAGGGCGTGTTGTCCTTCTGGGTAGCTTCCTACGGTAACCAAAGGGGTTACACTTTGGGGAGATCACTGAGTCATCTGGGGTCTATCTGACCCACTAGTGGTGTTTCCATAACATTTTAAGGTCTCTTATTTCCTTGCATAATATACAATTCAATGTATTTTGAAGAGAGAGGCAAACTAACACTTGGCTTCCATACCTAAAGTCTTGTCTCAGATTCCCTGGAGAGCTTTGTTCAGTTTTGAAGAGGGGTGGGGGATTGGGGCAGAGAAGGCAATGGCACCCCACTCTAGTACTCTTGCCTGGAGAATCCCATGGACAGAGGAGCCTGGTGGGCTGCAGTCCATGAGGTCACTAAGAATTGGACATGACTGAATGACTTCACTTTCACTTTTCACTTTCATGCATTGGAGAAGGAAATGACAACCCACTCCAGTGTTCTTGCCTGGAGAATCCCAGGGAAGGGGAGCCTGGTGAGCTGCCATCTATGGGGTCGCACAGAGTCAGACGTGACTGATGCAGCTTAGCAGCAGCAGCAGGAAGTGGGTAGAGGGGTGGGGTGAGTGGGGGGAGTGGGTTCCTCTAAGTGCATAGATTGACAGCATCTCCAGTGGAACCTCTCAGCCGGCCAATAAGCTTTGGGTTCCCAGGCAGTTTCAGTATTTCAGTTAGTTCCTTGTTCTGAGGGATTCCCTGAGGACAATCCAATTTGTCCTGCCTGTCCATGCCAGCCAGGAAGCATTCATCCAGCCCAATGAGTGACTGAATGAAGGCTAGAGCCGTGGGGGTGGGGAGACAACTTCAGGGATGTCTCATGCAGAATGTAGGAGAATTGAAGCCATCCTTGGCTGTTCCAGGTAGATAGACATCTTGGTGAAGGGAAGTGGAAGTCGCTCCGTTGTGTCTGACTCTTTGTGACCCCGTGGACTGTAGCCCACCAGGTTCTTCTGTCCATGAGATTCTCCAGGCAAGAGTACTGGAATGAGTTGCCATTTCTTTCTCCAGGGGATCTTCCTGACCCAGGGTTTAAACCTGGTCTCCTGCCTCGGAGGCAGATTCTTTACCATCTGAGCCCCCAGGGAAGCCCAGAAACAAGGGTGACCGAACAATGATCAGAGCCTTTGCGGAGGATGCTGCTGCTGCTGCTATGTCACTTCAGTCATGTCTGACTCTGTGCGACCCCTCTGTCCCTGGAATTCTTCAGGCAAGAACACTGGAGTGGGTTGCCATTTCCTTCTCCAATGCATGAAAGTGAAAAGTGAAAGTGAAGTCGCTCAGTCGTGTCCAACTGCAGCCCACCAGGCTCCTCTGTCCATGGGATTTTCCAGGCAAGAGTACTGGAGTGGGGTGCCATTGCCTTCTCTGTTGCCAAGGCTGATAGATGTAATAATTGAAAGTGTTTGCAGTCATTTGGGAGGGCTGCACCAGGGTATTTGCCTTCCTCACAAATGCTGTGCTGAGGCTCTGGAGAAGAAAAAACTATCAATGTCCTCCACTCCTGGGTAAGTCCCAGGATACAAGATGTTGCACATTCCTGCATGTAGGGGTTATCACTCTTCTCCAGCACCAGGAAATCAGTGAGATTCATTCCAGTAGTAATAACTTTGCTTCTGTTCTAATACTTTCCAACTCAGTAAATCAGGTGCAAATATACCTGGGGTATATTTATAAAGCATAACCAAAATTTGATTTCATCTCCTAGACTCCCTTTGACAGTCTATGGGTCACTAGAGAGTTGGACATGACTGACTTATACACACACACACACACATGTAGCTTCTACCTCAGTTAGATTATACAACCTCCTCCTATAGACATCCTCAGGCCCTTCCCAGGGACCATTTGTTCCCAAAGAGCTCAAAGAACTTTGCTCTTTTCTACAACATGCAGCTCTTCTTTTCTGCAAAGAGGAAATCCACCTGTTAGGCCCCCCGCTCCTCTCCTTTACCAATTGTGCTTCTTTATTGCTAGCACCTGCTTTCTGTCACACTTACCAGTTCTGTCACTTACTCTTTCAATATCCTGAGGTCCTAGTTGTTTTCAGAAAAAAAAAATATATATATATATGTATATGAAAGTGAAATGTTCACACACCATTCTCTTAATCCTTTCAGAGGTGAAATTATTTTAAATATCATTTTAAAAAAGTCCTTCTCTAGGTAAATTATTTCAGTGTTTTTCTGAACTGGACCCCATAGAAGAGATGAAATCTACCTGAGTTGTCTATATGTGTCCAAGTGCAGAGTTTTACAGCCAACAGCTTTAAACACAAATATTGGGAGAGGTAGTGGTGATGACTAAACTGAGTCGTGTCCGACTCTTTGTGACCCCATGGACTGTAGCCCTCCAGGCTCCTCTGTCCTTGGCATTTCCCAGGCAAGAGTACTGGAGTGGGTTGCCATTTCCTTCTCCAGGGGATCTTCGTGACCTGAGGATAGAACCCAAATCTCCTGCATTGTAGGTGGATTTACTGACTGAGATGCAGGGGAGCCCACTGGAACATGGTAGATTAAGCATATTCAGCTGGTTATGTTACACTAACTTTGCCAAATGAACTCAGAGACTTTGATTGTGGCCTAAGGATCTAGTCTTATGGTGGTAATAGCTTCTAGTCATTACTATTAGTTGAAGATGAAAACGGATCTAATATAAAACTGTTGCATTTTTATTACCATTTTCTTCTATTTTTTTAAGATAGATTTCAGTCTTAAGGACATGGATTTAAATTGGTATACAAGATGCTTTACTATCATTTTCTGAGTCTTCCAATAAAATGCCACTCTAAAACATATTGACATCTCTAAAGCATTTTTGAGTCTTATATTTAGATTTCCATTGTTGTTTATCTTTTCCATAGTCTATACCTTTCCTTTGAGAGAATACATGTTTTTATTCAGTGTGTTCATTACATAAATTGTCTTTGTCTCTGAAAGTGTAATTATTTGAAAGTGAAAATTGGATTAAAAACATGAGTATTGAAAGCTTACAACAGTCAAGCTTTTAATTAATAGTACTTTTGTTTTATGCACCCCCAAATCTGTTTTCCATTTTATTTAAATAGTCTTTTCTTGTTTATGTCCTGGATTCTTCTTGTCAGGCATCCATAATTAAAATAATTGATTCTGTGAAAAGATCCAGCAGTGTAATGCTTAGCAGTCCATATCAAAAAGGTCAGACACCAATTACTGTAATTTTGCATAAAATGAAATAAAAAAGCTGCCCCTTTCACTCCAAGTGAAAAATGTTAGGATAATCAGAATTCTCAGGAGGCTTTTTCAATCAATACATGCTTCAGTGAATGATTGCAGCCCCAAAATTGAAAGAACATTCTATTCAACCTGCAATTATGGTCACACGGAATATAAGTCCTTTAGAAGGATTTTTTTTTCTTTCCCTGCTTGAAAAGATTGATTTGGGCTGTCCATAATCCTCGTGTTTTCTCTGACACAGTGTTTTGCATGTTTCCAGTGTTCAGTCCCTTTTGTGAATGTCTGTAGTCACTAGACTGACTCCTTCCTGCAGTGCTTGTGACTCTTCGTAGCAAGGGTCCCTTTTCTATTTAGACTTTCAGGGTTTCAACCAGTGAAACCTACACATTTTAAGATGATGTAGTACTGCAATCTTGAGGGTACTTTTAAAGTCAGCATGTGGAAAACATCATTCACATTAAAGCAGCTTTCTGAGTCTGCTATAAATGCGATTAATTTTTCCAATAAAAGATCCTTTTTTCCCCCTTTGGATTTAGGCCCCACATTAATCCAATATGATTTCATCTTGATTACATCTGCAAAGACCCCATTTCCAAATGTCACATTCATAGGCTTCCAGGGGACATAAAATTTGGAGTACAACATTCAATCTATTACACTATAACTAAAAAATATATACAGCATAATTGTATATAGTATTTTTGTAGTTTTATCATAAACAACCCTCACATGGCCTAGGCGGCCCAGCCAGTAAGTGGAATAGATCAAATTTAAACTTTGATCTATTTGGTTCCACACGTGGTTCTCAGGCAGCTTCTACTTGACAGTGGATCTCTATTTTACACTTTATAAAGATCTCAGGGCTACTTAAAGCTCTTTCCTCTAAACGCCAAACCTCTCACCCAGACGCATATGCACAAACCATCTTTATTCTAATTTCAAGGCAGAATATTTTCATATAAGTAGAGCACAAGAATAGAATGTTTGATCTCTTTTAATGGCTAGGAAAGTAGTATCAGTTGTTTTGTGACTGAATTTGGGCCTGAAGTTTACAGGGTCATATTCTTTCTCTCTACTTTCAGTTGAATTTTTTAAAAATTTATTTTTAATTGGAGGATAATTGCTTTACAATGTTGTGTTGGTTTCTGCTGTACAAGATGTGAACGCCACTCATTCATGTCCAACTCTTTGAGACTCCACAGACTGTACATGGAATTCTTCAGGCCAGAATACTGGAGTGGGTATCTGTTCCCTTCTCCAGGCCACCTTCCCAACCCAGGGTTTGAACACAGGCCTCTCGCATTGCAGGTGAATTCTTTACCAGCTACGCCTCCACGGAAGCCCATAGAAGGTGAATCAGCTATAAGTGTACTTATGTGACCTCCCTCTAAAGCCTCTTTCCCACTCTACCCCCATTGCACCTCTTTAATTTGATGTGGCGAGAGTCAGAGGGATACTTTCATAACAAGTCATTAGAAAACTAGTTCTCTAAGTCTGGTCCCTGGACCAACATAATCAGACATGCAAATTCTCATGTCTAGCAATCTGTATTTTAATGAGCCATCCAAGAGATTCTGATGGACGCTGAAGGTATAGAACTGCTGCTCCAGAATCTAAATTTCCCTGTACTGCTGGGCATTTTCTCTTAGGGAGTCTGGGATGGACATGTACACACTGGTTTATTTAAACTGGATAACCAACAAGGACCTACTCTGTAGTACAGCTCTGCTCAATATTATGTAAGAACTTAAGTGAGAAAAGAATGTGAAAAATAATAAACACATGTACATGTATAACTGAATCACTTTGCTGTACATCTGAAACTAACATAACATTGTTAATCAACTATAATATAAAATAAAAAGTGAAAAAAAAAAGAAAAAATAAGAAATGAGTTCTTGGTGTCTCCCCTAGTCCAACTGTATTCACCAGGGCCAGAAACCAGAGATGTATTTGTCCTTGAGGTTGAGCCAATACTCTTAAAGTTCATGCTCTTATTTTTTCTGCTCTGTTTACATTCTCTGACATCATCGTTAGGTTGTAGTTTCACTTTGGAAAGTGCCTGGGTTATGAGACCACAATGAACTTTGTACCTTCTTTCCAGTATGTCTTAATTTCAATTCTGCCTCATTTTACAGACATTTGGGTGCATGTTTTATCTTTCTTTTATGGGTATAAACTCTTTTAGGATAGGAATAATGTACTATTATGCTTCCATCCATCCACAGTGCCTACAAATAATAAACTCACTGTGTACACAGTGGCCACTCAATACATTTTGGGGCAAGGGACTGAATTAAGATATAATCTTAGAAAAACATAATTTCACAAAAGCAATTTTTATGCCCCAGATAGTTAATCATATTGACATTTCATAGTATTTATCTGTACATTTCAAAGCTAATGCTCTTATTGGAAGCAGAATAGAATTATCCACTAAACCCATTTCTATAGCGGTAAAAAAAAAAACCCAACTTTCAGAGCCACATGAATCAAAATGTCCTTTTGAATATAAAGTACAGTGACAGTAATAATTGAAGTTCCTAGAAGCAATGCAGCCATAATGAGCTGCTGCTACAGCTGTCATAGACTTACTTATTAAGCACAGAGGAACTGTTTGCTGCTGTGGATAAAAAGAACTGGACTCCTTGATCATTTGCTTAACTCCACTTTAGATAAAGTCTTTAGAAAATAAGCTTCCATTAACAAGATTTTCTTAAAACCACTTAATGGGTCTCCGCCTTCTATTTAATGTTTAAAATGTCAAATGAGAATGATTCCTCTTTAGAAATCTCTACTGGCTAGTTCATTTCTACCAAATCTAGTATTTCTCCTCTACCCCTCAAAAAAGAATAGATTATTCTTGCCTCACTGTATATATCGTTTTAAAATCATTCATTTCTCTAAATTTAATATATATCTTTCTAATTTCAATATATTTTTGTTGATCTAGATTCATTCTTTAAAAATTATAATTCTTTTAAATGTTAAGGATTGCCTTTGTTTAGATACTAGCATATTTTGAAAATTGTTTAGAATATAATACCTAAGGAGCTAGAATTTAGAATTTTGTTTCGTGTATCACTGATTACCACGCTAGAACATACGCACTTAATAAACATTTGAAAAGCTGAATGAATTATTTTATTATGAAGAGGAATTTCACTTTGAAATAATCTGTCCAAGGGATAATGTTGTCTAGAAATGTGTGGTGGAAACGAATACTGCACTCTCTTAGAACCTGACTGAGCCTGAATATCAAATACCAGCTGTGTAGAGAGGAAGTTCCCAGTCTTCATACAGAGGGTAAGCAGGTGGATGTGGTGGAAATATGCCAATAATTTATTATAAATTTAGTCCTTTTGAGTTGATAACTTGAGAATTATCATACAGCATTACAGAATTTTAGAAAGTCATTATATGATGATACAAAAAAAAAAAAAAAAAGAATTTCTATCTACTGGCTTTCAAGAGAGTAATTTTTATCCCTAAGAGTGGAGTAAGCAAATTAGGATGATCATTCATGCATAATTTACAGTTAGGTGACATTTTCTCACTGCTAGAAGTCATCCAACTCTTTAGGTTATCAACTGCCAAGAGCAGGTAATGTAGTTTATCTGCAGCTGAACTGAAGATAATCATCTTAAGGAAATGAAAACAACTTCTTAGCATAAAAAGATGCTTATCCTCTGATAGGTCTACTAAATATAGGTTCAGCAGAGTTAAGAACTCCCAGTTTTAAAATAGCTTTTGCATACAGAATTAGCCAGTTTGATTCTCCTTTGCTCAACCTCTGTTCAACCTGGCTGCTGATCCCTTCACAGGTCTTCCTCTTAGCTCATTTTCTGCTCCACAGGGTAATCAGAAAGAGTTCAACAGGTCCTCAAAGGTAGTGCAGACAGTTAAGTTTTCTGAACTAATGTTTACTCACTATATCTCTTCTTTATTTTCAGGTGAGCTGTTTTCTCTCACTTTCTCTTCTTTCCAACTTGAGCTTAAATTTTCCCTGAACAATTAAATTTTCACTGAGCAATTATGTTCCAATTCCATCCTTCTTCACAAACTTACAGGACTTCACAAAACTACCTTCTTTTCATTTTCTCCCTTTTTTTTTCTATATATGAACCAAAAGATACCAGATTATGAAAAAGTACAAAAAATATTGCTCAAGGCATACCCAAGTTGACAAAAAATGTATCTATTTTGAAGTGAAAAATAGATTTAATAAAGAACTATTTCTATCAACTAGTAAAGTCCTTGATGGTAAAGAGAAATATACTTCAAAATTGGTTAATTTTTTATTTTTCTCTTTGTAATAAAAGTAAAGATATCTGTTTTTGAGCTATAACTTGTAATACTAAAAACATACTTAATTCCTAATGTTATTAAATGACCTGTATTTTATTGTGACAATGTTTTCTGCTGTATTTCACTGAAAATATGTATCATTTA
This sequence comes from Madoqua kirkii, assembly GCA_006408675.1. Classification (NCBI taxonomy): domain Eukaryota; kingdom Metazoa; phylum Chordata; class Mammalia; order Artiodactyla; family Bovidae; genus Madoqua; species Madoqua kirkii. The sequence goes on from SJYC01139297.1 coordinate 18,592, forward strand.
ATACTGATGAAGAACCTTCTGGTGATCTAGTTTGGGAACCGTATTATTCTTTACTAGACTGCTCTCCCAGGAAACATTCCCAGTTTAGGCAAATGAATCAAAAATGGAATATAGGAGCCTTACCAACTGGAGTATTTGCTGATTCAAATTACTTCTTAGAAATCTTTTAATATTAGAACTCTTTTTATTGTGATCCCCAAGTTTTTTTATATTAGTAAACATCTTGGGAAGAGAGGGAAAAAAGGATGAAAACAGTGACATGGAAATAAAGCCTAGCTACCTTGACGATCACTTAGGCAGTGAGTCCCAATGTTTACCACGGGTCACGATCACCAGCGGGTTTGTTAGTACCTGGGTCATGGAATCCCACTCAAAGTTCATTGTCTGGATGTCATGGGTCAAGTTTATTTACAATAGGTATAATATGGATATTTGTTTCAGCATATGAAATAAGTGTAACCATGATTTATTGACTCACAGTGTGTTTTCATAAAGAAACAGATTATCAATATCCCTATTTTACTGGAATAATATACCTTTCCACCATGATGATCCTAAATATTTTTCTCAGGATTTTTGGTCTTTAACCGAAGAGGAAAAAAAAAAAGCCTCTTGATGAAAGTGACAGAGGAAAGTGAAAAAGTTGGCTTAATACTCAACATTCAGAAAACTAAGATTATGGCATCTGGTCCCATCACTTCATGGCAAATAGATGGGGAAACAATGGAAACAGTGTCAGACTTTATTTTGGGGGGCTCTAAAATCACTGCAGATGGTGATTGCAGCCATGAAATTAAAAGATGCTTACTCCTTGGAAGGAAAGTTATAACCAACCTAAATAACATATTCAAAAACAGAGACATTACTTTGCCAACAAAGATCCATCTAGTCAAGGCTATGGTTTTTCCAGTGGTCATATATGGATGTGAAAATTGGACTATGAAGAAAGCTGGGCGCCTAAGAATTGATGCTTTTGAACTGTGGTGTTGGAGAAGACTTTTGAGAGTCCCTTGGACTGCAAGGACATCCAAACAGTCCATCCTAAAGGAGATGAGTCCTGGGTGTTCTTTGGAAGTGAAAGTGAAGTCACTCAGTCATGTCCGACTCTTTGTGACCCCATGGACTGTAGCCTACCAGGCTCCCCACTCCATGGGATTCTCCAAGCAAGAGTATGGAGTGGGTTGCCTTTTCCTTCTCCAGGGGATATTCCCAACTCAGGGATCAAACCCGGGTCTCCTGCATTCCAGGCAGATGCTTTAACTTCTGAGCCACCAGGGAAGGTGGCTTTGGAAGAACTGATGCTAAAGCTGAATGAAATTCCAATACTTTGGCCACCTCATGCGAAGAGTTGACTCATTGGAAGACTCTCATGCTGGGAGGGATTGGGAGGAGGAGGAGAAGGGGATGACAGAGGATGAGATGGCTGGATGGCATCACTGACTCGATGGACATGAGTTTGAATGAACTCCAGGAGTTGGTAATGGACAGGGAGGCCTGGTGTGCTGCAATTTACGGGGTCGCAAAGAGTCGGACATGACCGAGTGACGGAACTGAACTGAACTGAACCTGTTATAAGTCTTCTGTTAAAATTATTTTACCTTTAACTCTTGAGCATAAATACTCTATTTATAATAAGAAGCAAGAGGAGGAATTTTTATGGATGAAATTGCCAGTACATGTTGATTATTACCTGACACCCCAAGTCACGGAAATCTGTCTGTAAACAGGAGGAAGGCTCAGCAGAGTTTATTATGCCAGCAATTTGGAAAATCACACTGTATGTCTGCCCCTTGGGGCTTCCCAGGTGGCTCAGTGTTAAAGAATCTGCCTGAAAATACAGGCGGTGCTGGTTGGATCCCTGGGTCAGGAAGATCCTCTGTAGGAGGAAACTGCAACCCACTCCAGTATTCTTGCCCAGAAAATCCCAGGACAGTAGAGCCTGGTGGGCTACTGTCCATGGGATTGTAAAATTTCCAGGCATGACTTAGTTACTAAAAGAACAAAACACAATAGAGGTCTGGGTTGAGTGATGATCAATCAAGAAGGGGCCAGTCTCCTTTTTCAGATTAAGCTGCACCCACTCCGCTTCTCCAGGATTGACAGATGAATGGAGGCTTTTGGAATGGCTCTGTACCTGTATTCCTTCCCTGTGACCTAGCTCACTTTCCTGTCTTGTTTCTACATACACTCTCCCCTCTTCCTCACACTTCTACTTATCCCTTATGTACTTTCAGCTTCTTTTTCTAGACTCAGCTTAATGCAGCTTTTTCAGGGAAGCATCTCTAACCTTCAATAACAGTGAATTCTGTTTCCAGTAAACATACCATCTATGCCTCTTACAACATTTGTACTATTATACTATGTAGTTAACTATTTGTCTAACATTTTTATTGTTATCCATGAGGTTTCTTCAGGTATATCTGTAAGCAGTTTAGGAAGAAAGAAAGTCTAGGTTATGAACACTGTGAAGGTAGACATTTTGGTCAGTACTGTATAGTATTTAACAAAATAGATGTTGTGTTTGTATGTACTCAGTAAATAGATATTAACTATGGGTTATTTTATCACTAGATAGGCAATCGTAACGAAATGTAAACATTCCAGCTGCATTCATAATGGAGAAGACTTCATTGTGAAATAAATCAAATCAGTCAATCAATTTATCCACTAGAGGTCTGATAATTGTGCTACGGAATGGCTCATTTAATAAAGACCTATATCCTTAGTTAACTACCAGATCAATTCTTCATTTAGAATCATAGCATTTTCAAGCCAAAAGAGGACTCGGTGCTATAAATAGGCTTTGGAGTTACAGAAGTTCAAGTTTGAGTTCCAGCTTTCTTAGTTAAGTATATTAGGCAAGTTATTTGAATGTTATAAGCCTTTTAAAGTCCCATATCTAACTCATATATAATGCTATGTATGACCTTTGCAAAATTGTGGATATTAGGAAAACTACATGAAATATTTGTTATATAATTAATAAACATTACTTAGTTATGCATATAGCTAAATAATTAACAACAAAAAGTCATCAAAAAGAATGTTTCAATTGTATTCCTTAGTTAATTTTGCAAAACTACTTATGCCAAACAATAAATGTCCAATTTGCCTAATAATTGCCTGTAGCTCTTAGGATATGTAATACACTTTTGTTTACAATTTACCTGTGTCATGTGATAGTTCCTTCCAATTTTAGTTTTAGCAATATTTTAATTCAGTCTTTAAAGATACATTGAATAACACTGTGAAATTATATTAACCTAAAGGAATAAAGTAAATTATTTAACCATTCAAAGCTACTTTGTGAATCCCTTAAATCAATATATTACTACTTAATTATATATATTAATAAGTAATTAATATAAGAACTTCAGCAAATACATTGTAGAGAAAGGTGATTTTTAGCTCTTAAAAGTTCCCAGGTGACTTCAGTGGTAAAGATTCCACTTGCCAATGCAGGACATGCGGGAGACTCAGGTTCGATTTCTGGGTCAGAAAGATCCCCTGGAGGAGGCAATGGCAATCCACTCCAGGATTCTTGTCTGATGGACTGAGAATCCTGGCAGGCTACAGTCCATGGCTCGCAAATAATCAGACACAACTTAGCAGCTGAGCACATGAGCATCATTCTATTAGCGTCCAGATTGTATACATGACCATTCTAATTCTGGGTTAAGGTGTAGATTGAATGCATAGTCTAATTTTATTCTCTCCAGAAACCCCCAGTAAAAGTTTTATTTTTTTTTTCCTTCATACTCTTGTTGCTATTTCAAGAGATGAATTTACCAAGGATGGGAGTTAAACAGAGGGAGAAAAAATTAAAAAAAAAAAGCAATAGAGTCTTGGGAATAAAATAAATATGGATAACTGTTAATTCATTTAGCTGCATCTCACATACAGTGAAGGAAGGTATAAAACCAAAACTAATATATTTATATAGCAGAAAATTCTAAGTTACAATTAGCTTTGTAAAAGGAAGGCAATGAGGTGGTAGTGGTGGTTTAGTCACTAAGTCTCGCGTCCAACTCTTTGAACTCCATGGACTGTAGCCCCCCAGGCTCCTCTGTCTGTGGGATTTTCCAGGCAAGAATACTGGAGTGGGTTGCTACTTCTTCCTCCAGGGGTTCTTTCTGACCCAGGGATCAAACCCCTGTCTCCTGCACTGCAGGTGGTCTTTTGCATTGCAAGTGGATTCTTTACTGCTGAGCCACCAGAGAAGCTAAGGTAATGAGACATGGCTCAAATTAGGAGAAACGAGAAAGTTTTTGGAGAGCAGTTTAATAGATCCCTATGTGACTTTTCTTACACCAAACTCCTCATAAACTACCCTGCTATTCTTGTTCTACAAATTGGAGGACTTATTCCCTGGAGGGGATAAGACAGGAGGACTCTGGAGAGGGGGGTGTCAATCATAACTAAACATGTGGGCACCAAACCAAAAATGGTGAGATTAAGGAACCATTATCTTTTAATCCTGAAGCCCCCACTTTGCCAGTGGTCAGAAGTTTGCCATCCAGGTAGAAGACCTAAACATACCAATAGTGGAGAGTCCCCAAGAGATTACTAAGGTTATCTACTTTGATATCAAAGTAAAAATTAGATATAATAATCTGGTAATCAAAAATGGGTCCAGGAAAGATATATCTATTTAAGAGTCATTTGTGTCCAGAAACCAGAGAAAGAAAGTGTTTCAGACTGCCCAGAAAATATGGTTTGTTAGATACCAAGATAAAACCCATTCAAAAGAATAAAAAAAGTGATCAACTATATAACAAGTTGCTGATAAATGAGAAATGAACAGTGAGGGTTGACTTGGATTTCAAGATATGGAAATTATTAGAGATAGTAGATAATTTAGAAACAGTGAACAAAAAGAGATTTTTGAAGTTTTTCATAAAGGATAATAGAGCAAAGTGGTGATTGCTATAAGGGAAACAGGAGACTGCTGTTATGTTGCTGTTGTTGTTTTTTAAGGAGACATAAAATGGGTGTTGGCTTAAGGGAAGGATATTTTAATGATGGAGAGAAAGATAATTGCTGAGAATTATCCTTGAAATGAGAAAAATCAGGATATATAAGCAAGGAGTCTGTTTTTAACAGGGAGCTCACAGTTTATTAACAGTATTAGGAGAAAAACAAATATATCAACATCAACACTGGGTGTAATTTTTGACATTGAAAGCTTGTGAAATATTCTTTAGTTTTTCTATTTCTTCATATAAGGGTGATCTGAGGAAGATTTTGGTAGTTGGGATTATAGTTTTGAAGTTAATGGGCATGACAAGGTTTAAGTTATAGTTACGAAAGTGACTGACTAAGGAGGACTGAAGTCGTGTAACTTACATGCCAGGATTTGGAAAGATCACACAAAAGTACATTGTGTGTGCTCGGGTGTGTCCAACTCTTTGTGACCCTTTGGACTATAGCCCACCAGGCTCTGCTATCCGTGGAATTTTTCAGACAAGTATATTGGAGTGGTTTGCCATTTCCTCCTCCAGGGGATCTTCTCGACCCTGGGATGGAACCCTCATCTGCATTGGCAGACTAATTCGAAACCTGCTGAGCCCTGGGGGAAGAGGTTCATTTTGGAGATATCCAGTGAGCAAGGAGAAAAGATTTTAAAGAAGCAGGGGGTGGGTACCTGGGTTAGTGATCATTCCAACAGGAAGAGTTGGTCTTGGATCTGAGAGTTGAAGCTGAGAGATTTTAAGCAGAGAGGGACCTGCTATAGAAGAAGCAACTCAGAACAAGGAAGTAGGAAGTCAGATCTCACTGTCAAGATGGCATGTATGCCGACTGGAGAGAAAAGCACAAAAAAACCTTGCAAAGGCTGCTGGGAAAGCAGACTCCTCAGAGGAGATTCAAGTTTTAGGGCTTGAAGGTAGAAAGCCTTCTGAGAAACTGCTCATGATAAAAGTCTGTGCTTGATTGCTCCAGAGTTGCTCACACCTATTCTTTGTAGAGTAACTTCCTAACTTGTATTTATATATGGAGAAGATAAGGCATCAATAGTTTCAAGGAAAATGAAATTTCAGATTTTCAAGATATGCATTATAAATACATAGTGTGAATATTCAAGAATATATTACAAGCAGAGGAGACTGCTGATGTGCAAGTAAATATTATGTCTCTGATTTTACATATATATATCTAACACATCACAGATCCCTAAAAAGTTTATACACATTTTCATCTAACGGGGCAAAATATCTACTGTATTCAATCAGTTCCTCATTGTTTAGAAAATTTTATTAAGGAAGTTCATCATCTCTTATTCTTTAATACGATATTTAAAAGGCTACTCCGAGGCATTTCTGACTTGATCATCTGAGTTCAATAACTTTCTTTTCCACTGTTTCTCATTATGTTTAAAATCTGTTGCAAGATGAATCCAAGTGTAAGAGCCTGCAGCTATGTTTAAATAAGAACAATATTTACATGGAGAAAGAATGTCTCCCACTCTCCAAGTAGCTGTTGCAGCCTTCAAAATGCTGTTGTTTTTAATGATCAATACACTGTGTGTCTAATAGCACTTTTATCAGGGCTACACCTAGAGGGTAAAACAGAATACCCACACACTATCACGTGTGAGTCATCTTTTAAACTACTAATCAGAAATGGAGCAGTCCTTGGCAATTTAACACTCTTGGGAATGATTTCGATTCCTGAGAAATAGCTAAACATCAATCTATGACAAAACATTATTTTCCAGATACCAGAAAATGCTTGACAAGAAATAGAAGCAAGATAAATAAGCATAAAATATCCTTCTAAATCTGTTGATAAGTTCTGAAACTAATTTTTTTTTTCCCCAACTGCCAGCATCTCATTGTGAAATGAATTGGAAACTTACTCGTTTGGTGCCTTTATTTTGCATGTAAACAACAGTATTTTTTTTTTTAACGAACAAAGAGAATTGCTCTAGTTCTGCTTAATCACCTTAAAAATGAAAAAAAAAATGTTCTACGTTAGAAAAAGAAATTAAATAAGAGGAGTTGAAATGATTACATTTCAAAGGATATTCAACTGAACATAAAATTGCAATATCTAAGTATATATATTTACAAAAATTGTTATATAAGAGAATATGTGAATATCTACATTAATTAATTTTTTTCCTAAAAGGAAAAACAAAACTACTTTGCATTTTTGAATGTGTTAGAGAAAATAAAAAATATGTGGAAGAGCACATGTGTTTCTTCACCCGTCTCATGTCTAATCCTTCTGTGACCTGTCTTTTATATTACTGACAGAAGTCAGTAATTGAAATTTTTTCTTAATGAGTGTGCTTACACAGTTATCACTGGTTTATAAACATCCCAGAGCAGTCTATCAAGGTTACCTAAATTCTCCTTTGCTACAATAAGGTTGCTTGAGATGTTACCCCCAGAGAAAGAACACTTAGCACATGTTAAATATTTTACTGGAATTCACCATGAATTTTATATCACTTGCTAACATATTTCCCTCAGTATTATAATATATATTACTCAAACTTTGAGTTTTTTTTTTAATTAAACAGTACATTATTCAACACCCAAAGAAAATTTAACAACCAGGACAGTAAAGTAAAATTTTATGTAAAAGATGAAAATGGAGATAGAGTGATTTGATTAATGAAAGAATTCAGGAACCACATCAATTTTCTTTAACGACAGCCCAGGAGAATTTTAACCAAGTCCTGAAGAAGGATGGAATAAGGTTTGAAAATGACTAGACTAGGTGTTTGGATTAGAAGACTGTTCTCTTGAAAAGATCTCATTCGAAGAGGGATATGTGAAAAGATTATCTAAAGATATTAAGGCAAATATATACATTTAAAATTCTCTACCTAATCAGGATATCACCCAAGAATAAAGGAACAGAATATTGTCCATATACATATAAGCACTGAAGAATTATAGCATTTTACTTGAAAATTTTACTTGAATCCATGCTTCAAAAGGCAACTAATTTGAAATAAAAATGACCAACAAGGTGAAAGAGCCAACTCTTCTTTCAAAACAGTATTTTAAGTAATTGTGGAAATTATGCTAACAAACTGAGGCCTAAAATCCATTAGGTCAATGGTAGGGAATATATGTTTTAAAAATTATACTACTACCAGCAGGTAATACCTATGAAAATGCACTAGAGATAACAAAATGGAGAACTCACTGAAACAACCTTCTTTATTCCCATGAAAACCTATAAAATAACTTGAAGTTCCTTTGCATCTTGTCCCTGAAGTCTATGAGATGCTATTTAAATAAATGCTCATTTTAACCTATATCAGTCAGTTCAGATTTCTTAATTAAAACCAGAAAGTTCCAACCAAGACACATGAATATTAGATTACATGAGAATTTGGTAAATAATATCTTATTTCTGTTTCTTCTCTTTCTTCCCAGTCTGAACCCAGTTACAAACAGTATTAAAAAAAAAAAATGGCCACAGGTATTCCATTCCCTTCCTTATACCCATGCCTTGTTGCAATGTGACACTGCAGTTTTCCCCATCCATCAGTGAAGTCTGTCCCTGACCCCTGACTCTGGACTGACCTTGTAACTTCCACCATCAGACAAAACTCATCAGAAGGATAGCATGGACGTTTCAAGCCCAGGCTTTAAGCAGCCTTAAATAGCTTTTTATTTTGAGAGTTTGCTGAGCCACCCTGTGAATAAGCCCCAGCCAATTTTACTGGAAAATGAAATGTCATACAGAGGAGAGGGAGTCTGTCCCAGAGCAGACATCCTAGGCCCACCAGTCCCAGGTGGAGGACCCCACCCCTGTGAAGCCAGGCTGAAGTCAGCCAAACCTAGAACAGACAGAACCGTCTACCAAAGCTCAGTCCACATTTTCAGCTCACAGAATTGTCAGCTAAATAAATGAATGTTGTTTTGACCCTCTATATATTGAGATGTTCACACAACTGATCACTGATTCAAAACTAAGCTGGCTCTTTGCCAGGTTGAAAATCACTATCATACCTGGACCCTTATGGCTATATGCATGCTATGATCACTTTTAAACTGAGTTTTTGTTCATAAGGATCTGTTTCACAAAAACAATCGAATTATCCTTTCCTTATGCCTTCTCAGTCCAATCTCTTCTTCAAAGTAAACATATTCTTGAGATGGTTTTTTATGACCCCAGGTCAAAAAATTCTTTGTGATTTTATGCTAAAATCTAAAAGATAAAAAGAAGTAAATAAGAAAAAGGCAAAATAGGATGGGTTAGCTTGATGAGAAATATTCTAGCAGATAAAAACACTGAATAAAATGCCCCAAAGAATAGAAAAAAAGGCCCTGGTAGTACCAGAATGGGCTAGTGGCAAGTTCAGAATGTTCGGCAGGGCTAAATCATAAATTTCTGTGCACCACAGGAAACACTGTGGTATTTATTCTTTAATTGTACTACACAGCAGTGAGAAGATTTTAGATACAGAATTGGCATGACCTGATTTATATGTCAAGTACAGAACTATAGGGTTATACATGAAATGAATTGTAAGTAGGAAAAAAAAAAAGCTACATATCTCCTCCAGTTCAGTTCAGTTCAGTCGCTCAGTTGTGTCCGACTCTTTGCGACCCCATGAATCTCAGCACGCCAGGCCTCCCTGATCACCATCTAGGACCACAGCC
>SJYC01139299.1:0-10605 GCA_006408675.1 Madoqua kirkii
GTGGGATGATTTGGGAGAATGGCATTGAAACATGTATACTATCATGAAAGAAATGAAGCACCAGTCTATGTTCAATACAGGATACAGGATGCCTGGTGCTGGTGCACGGGGATGATCCAGAGAGATGATATGCGGTGGGACGTGGGAGGGGGGGTTCAGAATTGGAAACTCATGTACACCTGTGGCTGATTCATGTCAATGTATGTCAAAACCAATACAGTACTGTAATGTAGAATAAAGTAAAAATAGTATTTTTTTAAAAAAGAAGAAGAGGGGAAAAAAAAGAGGCAGGTCAGGTGGTCTGGTATTCCCATCTCTTGAAGGATTTTCCACAGTTGATAGTTTTCCACACAGTCAAAGGTTTTGGCATAGTCAATAAAGCAGAAATAGATGCTTTTCTGGAACTCTCTTGTTTTTTCCATGATTCAGTGGATGTTGGCAATTTGATCTCTGGTTCCTCTGCCTTTTCTAAAAACCAGCTTGAACATCAGGAAGTTCATGGTTCATGTATTGCTGAAGCCTGGCTTGGAGAATTTTGAGCATTACTTTACTAGCGTGTGAGATGTGTGCAATTATGTGGTAGTCTGAGCATTCTTTGGCATTGCCTTTCTTAGGGACTGGAATGAAAACTGACCTCTTCCAGTCCTATGGCCACTGCTGAGTTTTCCAAATTGGCTGGCATATTGAATGCAACACTTTCACAGCATCATCTTCTAGGATTTGAAATCGTTCCACTGGAATTCCATTACCTCCACAAGCTTTGTTCATAGTGATGGTTTCTAAGGCCCATTTGACCTCACATTCCAGGATGTCTGGCTCTAGATGAGTGATCACACCGTCGTGATTATCTGGGTGGTGAAGATCTTTTTTGTATAGTTCTTCCATGTATTCTTGCCACCTCTTCTTAATATCTTCTGCTTCTGCTAGGTCTTAACTATTTCTGTTCTTTATAGAGCCCATCTGTGCCTGAAATGTTCCCTTGGTATCTCTAATTTTCTTGAAGAGATCTCTAGTCTTACTCATTCTGTTCTTCTCCTCTATTTCTTTGCATTGATTGCCAAGGAAGGCTTTCTTATCTCTTCTTGCTGTTTTTTGGAACTCTGCATTCAGATGATTATATCTTTCCTTTCCTTTGCTTTTCTCTTCTCTTCTTTTCACAGCTATTTGTAAGACCTCCTCAGACAACCATTTTGCTTTTTTGCATTTCTTTTCCATGTCTTGATCCCTGTCTCCTGTACAATGTCACAAACCTTTGTCCATAGTTGTTCAAGCACTCTATCTATCAGATCTAGTTCCTTAAATCTATTTCTCACTTCCACTGTATAATCATAACGGATTTGGTTTAGGTCATACCTGAATGGTCAAGTGGTTTTTTACTACTTTCTTCAATTTAAGTGTGAATTTGGCAATAAGAAGCTCATGATCTGAGCCACAGTCAACTCCTAGTCTTATTTTTGTTGACTGTATAGAGCTTCTCCATCTTTGGCTGCAAAGAACATAATCAATCTGATTTCGATGTTGACCACCTGGTGATGACAATGTGTAGAGTCTTTTTGTGTTGTTGGAAGAGGGTCTTTGCTATCACCAGTGCATTTTCTTGGCAAAACTCTATTAGTCTTTGCCCCGCTCCATTCTGTATTCCAAGTCCAAATTTGCCTGTTACTCCAGGTGTTTCTTGACTTCCTACTGTGCATTCCAGTCCCCTATAATGAGAAGGACATCTATTTTGGGTGTTAGTTCTAAAAGGTCTTGTAGGTCTTCATAGAACCGTTCAACTTCAGCTTCTTCAGCATTATTGGTTGGGGCATAGACTTGGATAACTGTGCTATTGAATGGTTTGCCTTGGAAACAGAGATCATTCGGTCATTTTTGAGACTGCATCCAAGTACTGCATTTACTCTTCTTAATATCTTCTGCTTCTGCTAGGTCTTAACTATTTCTGTTCTTTATAGAGCCCATCTGTGCCTGAAATGTTCCCTTGGTATCTCTAATTTTCTTGAAGAGATCTCTAGTCTTACTCATTCTGTTCTTCTCCTCTATTTCTTTGCATTGATTGCCAAGGAAGGCTTTCTTATCTCTTCTTGCTGTTTTTTGGAACTCTGCATTCAGATGATTATATCTTTCCTTTCTTTTGCTTTTCTCTTCTCTTCTTTTCACAGCTATTTGTAAGACCTCCTCAGACAACCATTTTGCTTTTTTGCATTTCTTTTCCATGTCTTGATCCCTGTCTCCTGTACAATGTCACAAACCTTTGTCCATAGTTGTTCAAGCACTCTATCTATCAGATCTAGTTCCTTAAATCTATTTCTCACTTCCACTGTATAATCATAACGGATTTGGTTTAGGTCATACCTGAATGGTCAAGTGGTTTTTTACTACTTTCTTCAATTTAAGTGTGAATTTGGCAATAAGAAGCTCATGATCTGAGCCACAGTCAACTCCTAGTCTTATTTTTGTTGACTGTATAGAGCTTCTCCATCTTTGGCTGCAAAGAACATAATCAATCTGATTTCGATGTTGACCACCTGGTGATGACAATGTGTAGAGTCTTTTTGTGTTGTTGGAAGAGGGTCTTTGCTATCACCAGTGCATTTTCTTGGCAAAACTCTATTAGTCTTTGCCCCGCTCCATTCTGTATTCCAAGTCCAAATTTGCCTGTTACTCCAGGTGTTTCTTGACTTCCTACTGTGCATTCCAGTCCCCTATAATGAGAAGGACATCTATTTTGGGTGTTAGTTCTAAAAGGTCTTGTAGGTCTTCATAGAACCGTTCAACTTCAGCTTCTTCAGCATTATTGGTTGGGGCATAGACTTGGATAACTGTGCTATTGAATGGTTTGCCTTGGAAACAGAGATCATTCGGTCATTTTTGAGACTGCATCCAAGTACTGCATTTTGGACTCTTTTGTTGACCATGATGACTTTTCCATTTCTTCTAAGAGATGCCTGCCCACAGTAGTAGATATAATGGTCATCTGACTTAAATTCCATCCAGTCCATTTTAGTTCTCTGATTCCTAGAATGTCAACATTCACTCTTTCTTTTCCTGTTTGACCACTTCCAATTTGCCTTGATTCATGGACCTGACATTCCAGATTCCTATGCAATATTGCTCTTTACAGCACTGGACCTTGTTTCTATCGCCAGTCACATCCACAGCAGGATACTGTTTTTGCTTTGGCTCCATCCCTTCATTCTTCCTGGTGTTATTTCTCCACTTATCTTTAGTACCATATTGGGCACCTACTGACCTGGGGAGTTCCTCTTTCAGTATCCTATCATTTTGCTTTTTCATACTTTGCATGGGGTTCTCAAGGCAAGAATACTGAAGTGATTTGCCATTCCCTTCTCCAGTAGACCACATTCTGTCAGACCTCTCCACCAATACCCGCCTGTCTTGGGTGGTCCCATGGTCACAGCTTAGTTTCATTGAGTTAGACAAGGCTCTGGTCCTAGTGTGATTGAACTGACTAATTTTCTGTGATAGTGGTTTCAGTGTGTCTGCTCTCTGATGCCCTCTTGCAACACCTACTGCCTCACTTGGGTTTTTCTTACCTTGAACCGTGGGGTAACTCTTCATGAAGCGCAGCCGCTGATCCTTACCTTGGACGAGGAGTATCTCCTCACCACCTCTCCTCCTGACCTTGAACTGGAATAGCTCCTCTAGGCCCTCCTGCGCCTGGGCTGTCACCGCTCCTTGGACATGGGGTTGCTTCTCTTGGCTGCCGCCCCTGACCTCGGCTTCTCTCTAGCTCCTCCTGGCCACTGCCCCTGGCCTCAGGCGGCAGGTAGCTCCTCCAGGCTGCTGCCTATGACCTCTGACATGGGTTAGCTCCTCTCGGCTGCTCCTGCGCTATCACAGCCTGGCACTCTTGGCCACTATGCCTGACCTCGGACGTGGGGTAGCTCCTCCCAGCCACCGCCCTTTACCTCAGCCGTTCCTGCGCCGCCACATCCTGGCCGTCGCAGCCACCCATCCAGCGACTTCACATCACTTCATATTTTTAAGTAAGCTCCATTCACCTTCATGTGAAACTGTTCCACTTCATGTATCATTACAAGTGCCCTATATCAGGAATTCCCAGTTCCTCCCTCTCTTCCCGTATTATGGCTTCCCTCATAGCTCAGTCAGTAAAGAATCTGCCTGCAATACTGGAGACCCCCAGTTCTATTCCTGGGTCAGGAAGATCTGCTGGTGAATGGATAGGCTACCCACTCCAGCATTCTTGGCTTTCCCCTGTGGCTCCACTGGTAAAGAATCCGCCTGCAATGCAGGAAACCTGGGTTCGATCCCTTGGTTGGGAAGATCCCCTAGAGATGGAAACAGCTACCACTCCAGTATTCTGGCCTGGAGAATTCCAGGGACTGTATATTCCATGGGTCTCCAAGAATAGGACAAGACTGAGTGACTTTCACTTCCCATATTATATTTTCTCCTTCATTTCACTTATTCAACTGTTATGACAATTCAATGCTTTGTTACCATTTTCTACTTTAAACCGATGTTTCTTAGATTAAGAATAAGAAAAAGATTGTTCCACCCTCATCTATTTCTCTTCTTATGTGCTTCCTTTTTTAAACATAAGTCCATGTTTCTGATGTATATGATTTTCCTTCTTGGCAAAAATCTTTGAACATTTCTTGCAGGATAGGTTGTCTGGTGATTAATTCCCTTAGTCTTTGTTTGTCTACAAGTCCTTTAGCTTTCTTTCATTTTTGAAGGTTAATTTCATTTGATAGGGAACTCTAGGTTGGTGGTTTTCCTTTGAACACTACAAACTGAAGATCATTATTTTCTTGCTTGAATTGTTTCTGATGAGAACTTTGCTGTAATTCTTACAAATTTTTATTGGAGTGTAATGTTGTGTGTGTTTCAGGTGTATGGCAGTGATTCAGTTATACATATACATATATATACTCTTTTTAGAATTTTTTCCCATATGAATATTGAGTAGAATTCCCTTTACTATATTGCAGATTCTTATTAGTTATCTATTTTATATATAGCAGCATGTATATGTCAATCCCATTCTCCCAATTTATCACCTCCTCCATATCCCCTAGTAACCGTGAGTTTATCTTCTATATCTGTGATTTTACTTGTTGTTGTTGTTCAGTTGCAAAGTTCTGTCTGACTCTTGGCAACCCCATGGGCTGCAGATGCCAGGATACTTCTATTTTGTAACTAAGTTCGTATGTACCATTGTTTTAAAGATCTTGCATATAATCAATATCATATGATATTTGCTTCCTCTGACTTACTTCCCTTAGTGTAACAATCTCTATTCTTCTGTGAGTAAGGTGTCTCACCACTCCCACAGGTCTCTTTCAAGATTTTCTCTTTGCCTTTCCTGTATACATTTTAAATTTTTATTATTTTACTTATTTATTGCCAGTTTAATACATGCTTCAGTGCAACTTTTACAGGACTTAAAAAAAAAAAATATATATATATATATATATGCTTTGTATTCTCTGAGTGTCCTAGATCTGTGTTTCTTGTCTGTCATCAATTTTGGAGCATTCTTGGCCATTATTACTCCAAATATATCTTCTGTGTCATTCGCTCTTTCTTCTCCTTTTGGGATTCCAATTACGTATACACTATACCTTTTGAAATTTTCCCATAGTTCTAAGGTGTCCTATTCTTCTTTTAAATAATTTTTTCCCCTGCATTCGAGCTTGAAGAGTCTCTGTTGATCCCTCATGACCCTCACTGATTCTCGCACCAGTTGTGTCATATATACTCACGAAACCATAGCGGGCACCCTTCACTTCTGTTATAATGTTTTTTTATTTCCAGCATTTCCTTTTGATTTGTTTTCAGTGCTTCTGTTTCCCAGAAGCACTTACCCATTTGTTCTCACAGCTTGTCTATTCTTCCCATTAGCACTCTTTCCATGTCATTCTTGGTTATTTTGAATTCACTGGCTGATGATTCCATTGCTTCATGCCAGAGTCTGGTCTTCTCAGATTTGCTTTTCTTGCTTTGGGTATGTCTTGTAAGCTTTTGTGATGGTTGTTGAAAGCTGCATACATTGTACTTGGTAATAGAAACAGGTAATTAAATCTCTAGTGGGAGGATATGTGTTCACTGGGCTAGGAGTTGTGTTTTGTTTGGTGACAGCTGGAGCTCCAGGGCCAGAGCTGTCCTATTCCTCTCGTGCTCTTGTTTTTGCCTGCTCCCTTTGGGTTTTCCTGAGTACCCCTCCTCAGAGAGAGTCTGTGTGTTGTAGCTCTTTGTCTGTATCTATTATTATTATCTTGGAGCCCTGCTGCTGTGGAGGTGAGGTGTCAGGCAGGACACCAACTGAATCCAATTAAATCTCATTCTTTCAGTGGGCTTCTTTGAACATCTTTGTGTTTTTCTGTGTAGCTTTCCTCTGTGTGTGTTAGTTGCTCAGTCCTGTCTGACCCTTTATGACCCCATGGACTGTAATCTGCCAGTTCTGTCCATGAAATTCTCCAGACAAGAATCCTGAAGTGGACAGTCATTTCCTCTCCAAGAAATCTTCCAGACCCTGGGATCAAACCTGGGTCCCCAGCATTACAGGCAGTTTCTTTACCTCTTAGACACCAGGGAAGGCCTAGGCTGCTATACCAGGTATTTTAGCCTATTTACAGTCTAATGTGTTCAAATTGTAGCACTGAGAGTGGGCTCTTTTTACTTCATCCAAGTGGACCCCAACCAACTGGAAACTAAATGTCATAGCTTCCTCATTACATAGTACATGACTATATTATGCCTAAGTAAGAAAGCCAGAGGCATTTTTA
Organism: Madoqua kirkii; assembly: GCA_006408675.1. Lineage (NCBI taxonomy): Eukaryota > Metazoa > Chordata > Mammalia > Artiodactyla > Bovidae > Madoqua > Madoqua kirkii. The sequence continues at coordinate 6,774 of SJYC01139299.1, forward strand.
AAACTGGGTTGAATTTAGATATAAAAATATTAATAGTATCCAGGCATTTAAAAACTAGGAACTGAAAGAAAAAAGTAGCTGGCAATTAAGTTTGTCATGAAAATCAATCATACTCTTAAATTCAGCCTAGCATATCAAACTAATGTCAAAGCTATTTTACTTTAGCAAAATTGCCTCACCTTACTTACAACTGAGATTTATAGGCTTCAAGAAATTTAGTGAATAATCTGTTAAGCCAAGAGAGGTCATATTTGTTTATAGGTCCTGGATCAACAATAACCATGTCCCATACATCATAACCAAAATAAATAAGACTTGTTTTACCATCATTAGACAGTGAGTATGGTATATATTTTGTCCATTACATTAAAATATATATCTTCATCAGGTAAGCTGATTTTATAGGAATATGAGTCTATTTGGGAGCTCCTCATTAATCAGTGTCTATTTACTTGCACCACAACTATTTTATAATTCATTATTTTTATAACAGAGCAAATTTTTGTTTTTCATTTGTTTTCAAAACATTTTCTAGCCATTGTTATACATTTTTAAGATAAATTTTAGAGCTCATTATTTCAAATTCAGAATAAAAATTAGTATGGGGAGTGGATTTAATTATGGATTAATTAAAATAATTGCTAATTTTATAATATTGGAATTTTCCATCCTAAACACATCTCTCTCTTGACTCGTCTTCTTTTTAGATCTTTTAGTGTATAGGCCCTGCCTCTGTGTGTTATGTTAGTTCTTGATTTGGTTTTTGATCAGGTAAAATTTCTTCTCAGGTCATTAAGTTATTTAAAATTCAGAGCAAATGCATTAAAAAATATATATATAATATTATACATCTATATATTGGCTATGTGTATATATGTATATAGGCTATGTCCAAAGACTTCTCCAAAAGTGGTGCATTTATGATCATCATTAAATATACATTCCTTATGATTTTTTTTTTTATTAGAAGAAGTCTATCTTGATTTTACTTCTCATTTGTTGCATAATGCAATCTATGTGGCAGTTCTGTTTGTCCCTGTTAACACATTTTGACCACTTTCTCCTCTTCCTCTTTCTTCTTCTTGGATTTGAAATCCATCAATAGTTTGTAGTATGTTGTCACTCTTGTTGCACTTTTTCTTTTTGCCTAGTCTATGAAGATCACTCAATTCTTAGTTCTCGTATTCTTTCTTCTATAGAAATCAGACAAAACCTCTCTGAATATTGCCCAAGTACTTAAAAAAAAATTTATTCATTTCCTGCTATGCTCTTTTGGTTGGTAATTTTCTTTCATAGGCATATAAGTAATTTTCTTGGGAGTTAGAAATGGTTTCAAATATTAGATCAGTTCCTAAGGCTTTTAAACTTGGGCCAATTTCCTAATCCTCCTCTTGATGCCTTTTCTACTTTTTCTTTTCCACATTTATATAGTAGTTAGTAGGATCATTATTTTAAATGTACATACAATTTTATCTATTATATTTGTATGGAAAACAAATTAGGCATTAATATTTTGTTCAGGAATACTATGTCTTATTTAAACTCTTTAGCTTCCTGCAAAAAAAAGTTATTTCATTCTTTTTAATATATTATCCTATCCAGGAATGTAAAATCTTTGAATTCTGTTCATACATAATGGTATCATGCAGATGAGCAGCCCAGTAGAGTAGTCCTTACCTGTACCACCAGGAAAAAAAATCAAGTGTCACTTAATATAAGACTTACGTATCTACTCAAAGGGAAAATTGTGATGCTTTGCCCAGTTTCTTGACTTGAGCCGGATCTCAGGTCTGTGGCCCATTGATTATGGATTGGCTGTTTCCTTCTGAGAAAAGACCCTGAAATACTGTTACAGATAAAAATAATAAGGACTCTTCCAAGCCTTATCCAAATTTATCTGTACCCATTAGTCAGCTAGATTGTACACTGTGGGGAAAGGAATGCCAGGTTTGTGAGAGCTGTTGAAGATAGAAAGGCCCACAAATGCCAGCACAGCCAAGCAGTTAGGGTGGAGGCAAAGGCTGTTCATGCGTGAACAGAGTCTTGGCTTGAGTCCGTCACTGTGGTTCTTCTGTCATCATTGCCTTGGTCCTTGAGAACCTAATTGGGATGAATATACTTAGCAGCTGGCAGAGCCCTTAAATTAATTTTCTTTCCTGCAGAGTAAGAGCTAACATGATAGAAAAAGCCAGTTGGAAGTCTTAGAAACTGCCCTCCCAACCCTAATCATGATGATAAAGCATAGCAATTCCTCATAGCAGTGGAATTGTAGTTAATGATACTGTCAACGAGGAGTGTCCTGCCGTATCTATTCTGCAGCCCCAGCAACTACCAAGCAGATGTTTGCATTAGATGAGGGACACTGTAATCTTAACAAGAGATTGTTCCAGATGCAGCTGTGGTGCCAGATAAGTCAGTTAAGCAAGTTAATGACACAATTTATTCTTTTTCAAAACCCTTCAGAAAATGGAAAAAAAAAAAAAGTTAATGAAGCAGTTTTACCCTGGTGGTGCAAACGGTAAAGCGTCTTGCTTACAATGTGGTAGACCTGGGTTGGATCCCTAGGTTGGGAATATCCTCTGGAGAAGAAAATGGCAAGCCACTCCAGTACTCTTGCCTGGAAAATCCCATGGATGGAGGAGCCTGGTAGGCTACAGTCCATGGGATCGCAAAGAGTCAGACACGACTGAGAGACTTCACTTTCACTTTACATGGGAAAGTTACTGAGGCTACTTAAATGCCTCTGCTGTTACTCACAGCATGGTCCACAGGAGCCCTGGTTGTTTCAGAATTTCGAAGGGCATCATGGAATCAAGCTAATTGTCTCCTCTGTAACAGGAAGTGGCAAGTAGTCTGGATGTCCCAAAAGAATGCTTTCTTGTGCTGGTGTTGGTTATGGTTTAGTCATTAAGTTGTGTCTGACTCTTCTGTGACTCCATGGACTGTAGTCTGCCAGGCTCCCCTGCCCATAGGATTTCCCAAGGCAAGAATCCTGGAGTAGGTGGCCATTTCCTTCTCCAGGGGATCTTCCCAACACAGGGATCAAACCCAAGTCTCCTGCTTTGGCAGGCATATTCTTTAGCACCTAGCCACCCGGGCTGGTGTCTGAAGAGAACTTAGAGTGGTTCTGAAAATTACAGAGAAACAATAGTTTCACAGTTGTTACAGAGATAATTGCTGCCTAGTATAATCACAGCCTGTTAGAGGGAGAGGAAGGAGCAAGTGGCTTCTTTCCACTCCAGGCCTGCAGTCCACCTTTGGCCATTTTATCACAAACCCTACCAGTGAGCAAGCTGGCAAATCAGAAATGAGGATTGCTGAGCCCAGGTTGCATCTGCAAGGCTGGATTTGGAGCCAAGAGACAATTGCTTAATCACCAGCATAGCCACATAGTGGTATCTTGGTCAAGTCCACTTGTCTTTTTCTGCTTAACTGAGTCTTTGTCCTCACTTCTTCACTCTGGCATCTTAGGGTCATCTTCCAAAGAAACTATTCTTGCTTTAGTTTCTTTTTATATGGCAAAAACTGCTACATAGTGAGTGTCCATGTCCCTTTGAAATCCATATGTTGAAACCTGCAATGTGACTGTATTAGAAACGGAGTCTTGGGAAGTGCTTAGGTCATGAAAGTGGGGCCCCCGTGTATGAGATTAGTGCTCTTATAAGAAGACACATGAGAACCTGCTCACAGTCCCTCTGCTCTCTGGTGTGTGAGGAACACCAAAAGACAGTCACCTGCAAACCAGAAAGCATGCTCTTACCTGACACCCATCCACTGGCACCTGGACCTCGGACTTTCCAGCCTCCAGAACTGAGAGAAGCAAATGTTCGTT
>SJYC01139302.1:0-42646 GCA_006408675.1 Madoqua kirkii
TCCTTGGAAGAAAAGTTATGACCAACCTAGATAGTATATTCAAAAGCAGAGACATTACTTTGCCAACTAAAGTTCATCTAGTCAAGGCTATGGTTTTTCCTGTGGTCATGTATGGATGTGAGAGTTGGACTGTGAAGAAGGCTGAGCACTGAACAATTGATGCTTTTGAAGTGTGGTGTTGGAGAAGACTCTTGAGAGTCCCTTGGACTGCAAGGAGATCCAACCAGTCCATTCTAAAGGAGATCAACCCTGGGATTTCTTTGGAAGGAATGATGCTAAAGCTGAAACTCCAGTACTTTGGCCACCTGATGTGAAGAGTTGACTCATTGGAAAAGACTGTGATGCTGGGAGGAATTGGGGGCAGGAGGGAAAGGGGACGACAGAGGATGAGATGGCTGGATGGCATCACTGACTCAATAGCTGTGAGTCTGAGTGAACTCCAGGAGTTGGTGATGGACAGGGAGGCCTGGCATGCTGTGATTCATAGGGTCATAAAGAGTCGGACTCGACTGAGCGACTGAACTGAATTGAGCTGAACTTACCACTGCTCTACCTGGAAAACCCATATGTATGTGTATTCAGGTATTTTTACTATCATGCTGAAAGATTTGAGACTCTCTGTCATAAAATATTGATAGCCTTTATTAGCATCTAACGGAATCTTACTGAATGCTTGACTGAATATCTGTTGATCTTGGTGGTACACCTGCAGATTCCTCCATACTTCCAATTTGGGGAAAAATGTTGTCTACTGTTCTGGCCTCATCTGTCCTTTACTTGAAATGGATTCAAAATTTCTAGTGCACAGTGGTTGGATCATCTGTGGTAATTTGGGGACCTATCAGTTGTCTACTAGGGAGTGATCAATAGTTCCTGTTACCCTTATAACATTCCCAGCAAGGCTGAGAACATGACTTTTGTCTTTTTAATTTATTGAACATCTACTCAGAGAGGACCTTTATCTCAGGCACTTTGTACACTTTAATAGAATTTGTACATAATGTCCAAATTAAATAAGGCCAATTTTTCAAGTACATTTTGCCTAATGGCTTTAAGGGCTGTCCATTCATTGCCAACATGCTGTGTGGATGGAAGGGGATGATGATCAATGAGGTAATTATGCTGAAGGTGCAGCAGCTTTAAAATAGGTGTCTTGGCAAGACCCAAATTGAAGATAATTGCTCCTACCGATGCCCATATGCTAAGTAGGTGAAAACTGATCCAGTTGTCCTTGCCTGTGCTAAATGGGTAGAGTGATGCTGTGGAAGAGCCTCTGATGGCTTTGGGGGGGAAAAGCAGCCAGGCCATTATCGGCCGTGAATATGCATATGTGCACTCACACTTTGTTTCTCATTCAATAGGAGTGTCCCCTTTCTCCTTTTCCACCAGCCTTTCTTATCATTTTATTTTTCATAACTGTGTTAATGACTTCACTTCTAGTTACATTTTGCTAGCTTTTTCCTAGCTATCTCCTTTAAATCTAATTATTCTGTAAGTTTAGAATATCATCATACAGAATACAGCTATGTAATTCAAATGTTAATGTAAAGTCCATTATTTTTAATTTTTTTATTTGCAAATTTCCCTTCTGTTGAATGGAACACACTTAGAAAGTGGAAAGTTCAAGAGGGAGGGGGCATATATATTCCTATGGTGATTCATGTTGATGCATGGCAGAAAGCAATAATATTGTAAAGCAATTATCCTTCAGTTAAAAATGAATAAATAAATAAATTTTAAAAAAGTGTCTACCACTTCTAAGACAGCATGTTATCTGTATGTCTTATCCAGTGCAAGTTTGATAAGAGTGTCAAGGGAATACTGTAGAAAGACTTAAACATTTGAGGCTTAAGATTTTCTAAGTGGTTTTGTGAGCTTTATGGTAACAAACTAATATCCTCAGAACTCAGTTTCCTCATCTGTAAAATAAGCTTCTAACACTCTATTGTGTGTCAGGAACTGTTTCTCTATGATTAGTTTTAGAATATTATCTACCAGAACTTACAGACTTATATGTTCATGCATATACATCACACATTATACTGCAATGCCCATCAGGAAATAGGCAGACTTATCTCTGAATCTCTAATGTTAATGTGGGGCTTCCCTGGTAGCTCAGATGGTAAAGAATCTGCCTGCAATGCAAGAGATCTGGATTTGATCCCTGGGTTGGGAAGATCACCTTGATGAAGGGAATAGCTATCCAGTCCAGTATTCTTTCCTGGAGAATTCAATGGACAGAGGAGGCTGGTGGGCTGTACAGTCCATGGGGTCAAAAATTGGACACAACTGAGCAACTAATACTTTTACTTTTCAGTGCTAACCTGGTGCTTAAATCAAAACTGAAGCTCAAAAAATTATTGACAAAAAAGTATGCACATTTTAGGATTTTATAGTTCACAGGTTTGCTAACAATAAAAGAAAGAACACTTGAACATTCTACATCTTTCTGAATCTATCCCTGGGTTATAAGGCCAAACCACATCTTTTAAATGAATGTGTACACCAATTTCTGTTAAGACTAAAGCCATAAAGCATACTTGAGCCTTTTTGACTGGAGGTCTTCAAAACCTACATGATTTCCAAAATAACTTTTCTCAGGTGCTGGGAAAAACTTGCCTCTTCTCTAGTCACTGGGAGTGTGCATGTTTGTATGTGCGTGTGCTCAGTAGTGTCTAACTCTTTGGCAACCCCATGGACTATAGCACAGCAGACTCTTCTGTTCATGGAATTTCCCAGAAAGAATACTCAAGTGGCTTGCCATTTCTTTCTCTGGGGAATCTTCCCAACCCAGGGATTCATGGAAACTGTGTCTCCTCCATTGCAGGCTGATTATTTACCACTATGTTACCTGGGAAGCCAATAAATAACATTACATGAGAAAACCATTAAAAGGATAATTAATGAGTAACTGACTTGATTTAAAACCTTTTAAAAGAACATTCAACCTAATTATTTGAAAATTAATCATAAGCAAAATGACGTTTTTCTTAAAAAGTTTAAAAGTATATGTTTATGGAACATTTTTAGGTTTTAAATCAAAGTCCTGAGAGTATAGATATAGAATTCATAAAAAATTAATTCCTTTTAATATTAATGATACAGTATAATTTATTAGCATTTGTTATTATCTATCATCTCATACACTAGTAAAGTAATGCTCAAAATTCTCCAAGCCAGGTTTCAGCAATACATGAACTGTAAACTTCCAGATGTTCAAGCTGGTTTTAGAGAAGGCAGAGGAACCAGAGATCAGATTGCCAACATCTGCTGGATCATGGAAAAAGTAAGAGAGTTCCAGAAAGACATCTATTTCTGCTTTATTGACTATGCCAAAGCCTTTGACTGTGTGAATCACAATCAACTGTGGAAAATTTTGAAAGAGACAGGAATACTAGACCATCTGACTTGCCTCTTGAGAAATCTAGATGCAGGTCAGGAAGCAACAGTTAGAAGTGAACATGGAACAGCAGACTGATTCCAAATAGGAAAAGGAGTACATCAAGGCTGTATATTGTCACCCTGCTTATTTAACTTCTATGCAGAGTACATCATGAGAAACGCTGGACTGGAAGAAACACAAGCTGGAATCAAGACTGCTGGCAGAAATATCAATAACCTCAGATATGCAGATGACACCACCCTTATGGCAGACAGTGAAGACGAACTAAAAAGTCTCTTGATGAAAGTGAAAGAGGGGAGTGAAAAAATTGGCTTAAAGCTCAATATCCAGAAAACAAAGATCATGGCATCTGGTCCCATCACTTCATGGGAAATAGATGGGGAAACAGTGGAAACAGTGTCACATTTTATTTTGGGGGACTCCAAAATCACTGCAGATAGTGACTGCAGCCATGAAATTAAAAGACGCTTACTCCTTGGAAGAAAAGTTATGACCAACCTAGATAGCATATTGAAAAGCAGAGACACTACATTGCTAACAAAGGTCTGTCTAGTCAAGGCTATGGTTTTTCCAGTGGTCATGTATGGATGTGAGATTTGGACCATAAAGAAAACTGAGTGCCGAGGAATTGATGCTTTTGAACCGTGGTGTTGGAGAAGACTCTTGAGAGTCCCTTGGACTGCAAGGAGATCCAACCAGTCCATTCTAAAGGAAATCAGGCCTGGGTGTTCTTTGGAAGGACTGATGCTAAAGCTGAAACTCCAATACTTTGGCCACCTCATGCAAAGAGTTGACTCATTGGAAAAGACTGTGATGCTGGGAGGGACTGGAGACAGGAGGTAAAGGGACGGCAGAAGATGAGATGACTAGATGGCATCACCGACTCGATGGACGTGAGTTTGAGTGAACTCCGGGAGCTGGTGATGGACAGGGAGGCCTGGCGTGCTGCGATTCATGGAGTTGCAAAGAGCTGGACACGACTGAGTGACTGAACTGAACTGATACCCTATGTTTAACTGGTATTATAGTTTTCCTACAAACTGTATTCCGAAATTGAGTTTAAATTGTATGCACTTTTACATGTCTTATAAACAGTATGATAAAATATAAAACCTCTGCATTAAAAATATATATTTCTCAGTTACTGAGAAGGTTCTCTTTTAAGATAACACAACATCCTATGTGAAAATGTGAATGTAGCCTAGCATGAATTCTTAGGGGCTCATAAATATTCTAAAGTAAAAGTGTTTTGCTTCAATGTTTATATTTTAATGATTGATATAGTTTATCAAATAGATAAAATGATCAATCACAAAATATTTAATCAAAAATATGAGTGCATTTCTAAACTTGTATGTACCTAATATCAAAACCTCAAAATATATAGTGAAAACATTGACAAGATTACAAGGAAAATAGACAAATCCTGTCAATTTTAGCTCCGCATTTTGGCTATTCATGAAGTGCTTATTCCCATTTCTCCCGAAGTAATAGAACTGTAGCTAGATACAAGGCCTATCCCCTTTGCAGGATACTGAGGTCATGTGACAAAGCTCTTGATAATTGAATGTGAAGAGAATCGATTTGTACAGGCTCCAGGCAAATAATAAAATTCTATCATGCTCTTTCCAGTCTCCTTGATCCACCACCAAATAGACATGCTATAGTTTCTCTCCATCTTTTGGTTGCCATAAATTCATCTTCTAATCCGTTCCTCTGGAAGACTCATGGGTACAGTACTCCTTGAAGTTTTGCATATTTATAACTGATTTTACTGTGCCCTTTATAGTTGAAGGACAACCTGACTGAGCCTGAAATTCTTCACTTTCATTTTTCTTTCCTTGAGCAGTTTGTAAATTGCTCAAGGAAAGCAAATTTATTTTGCTTTCTGGCTTAACTTATTGCCATCAGAAGTCTGATGACAATCTGATTTTCTTGCTCCTAGGATGAACTTGGGAAGATTGTCTCACTGCAGAGTATTACAGGTTGGATCTTGATTAACTCAGTGTGCCTTCCAATGGTAGAGTTAACTTATATTTCCAGGGAATTTTTAGGTAATGGTTTTCTCAAATGTCTATTCTGCTCCTTTTCCTTAGTTTTCTGCTTTGAGAACTCTAAGTATATTAATATCAGATCTAGGGGCCAGCTTGCTGGATGTCCACCAAACACAACTATGCAGAGACTAGTACTCAAGAGTTAACTGTCTTGAATGTTATCTTTGAATCTGTAATTTATAAGCAAAGCCTCAGGGACAAAGGAGCAGGTGTCTGAGGCATGAAGTCCTGGTTCACCAGTCCCACTAATGCAGCCTCAAGGCAGGAGGCAGCCTCCCTGCCTCCTTGTGATGGATTCTTGGACCCCATTTCCTCCACCATGACACTTCTCAGCACAGCCTCACCATCCCACACTCACCCAGTCACTGCACCTGGCAGGGTGCCAGGCAGGCACATGCAGATGTCTGCCCCTTGCAGTGTGGGGGAGCAGAGGCCCTTTCCACACAGGCTGGAATCCACATGGCATGCTGCACAGGTGGCTGGCTGACTGGGTGAACTTCCTGCTCATCCCTCCTAGTTTCCTCATGCTCTGGCATTGAGGCTGGATGCCTTTGGGTTCACCTCCCTGCTATAGGGCAGAGCAGATGGTCACAGGAAGAAGTGATGCCTGGCTAGAGTTGGCTGAGTCACCAGGCAGCTTTTTGGTCCAGGGGCTGGAATGAGGAGGAAGCAGCCTCAATGGACCACATGTGGCTGGATGTGGGATGAGATGCTGGGGTCTGTGACGTCGTGCTCTAACTTCGTGGACACCCCTCTGTCCAGGGAGTGTGACACTGGGCAGCAAATTTAAAAATCACAGGTGAAGAGAGAGGCTCCAGGAAAAATTTTAGAAGTGACATATTTCAGTAAACTTAACAGCAATTTTCTCCTGCATTTTGAACAAGAGCCCCAGTGTTTTGATTTTCTCCAGGCCCCACATCTTTATCTGATCTTCACTGTCTGTCTTCTGCATCATTCATTTGGCCACTAAAACCTTTTGGATTTACTTTCATTTATCTTTGTCTCCTTCACTTTCTTCTTCTTCCTTTTTTGTTTTTTTTTGTTTTACTTACTACATGTCTTGTGGTGTCAGTTTGCCTGCTGTGTTCTTTCTAATTTAGCTTCCAGTCTTCAAATGTTTTAATATTTCATTGGCATATCCCTAAGCTTTCCTCAAGTCTTTCGTTTTCATAGGACATTACTCCTGACTGTCAATGTGAACTGTTCCTGAGAAGTAAGAAACTTTAAAAGAAGTGAAGAGAATGGTTTAATTTTAAACACTTTTGTAATTTTGTCAATTTTTGTTCTCTCTTTGGTATATTTTACCTCCTGTTTGCATATACTTTAATACATATAAACCAACAAGTGTTTTAGAGCTCTGAAATACTGTTTCAGTGATATCTTTGGCGTTGCTTCAAGCCTTTGTACAATAATGATGAGAAAAATAGAAATTGCTTTAATCCCCCTACTGAGTCATGTAATTAGACATATACTCAATTTAAAAAGGTAAATATTGTTTTTGTTGCATATTTGCTATAAAATAAGCAATGATGAGATATTATCTGTTTGGAAGTATTGAGTGGAAATTTATTCTCAGTTGCTTCAAATTTGTTATCTTTTGTTTTAGAAGAGATTTCAAGAGAACAGCATTCTATTCAATCTAAAATTAACCACAGGAAATATGGACATATAAATACAGGTAGATACAGGATATTAAATAGAGGTAAATGATACCTTTAGCAGGCTAGTCTCAGGATAAAAGCCCCTTGATGATGGTCCTTTGCATATGCATCAGATTGCCTTATAGAACTTTTTTGTCATTATATTTCAGTCATTGCAAAAGCTTGTCAAAAAGATGGTAGTGTGATTTTTCAACTGCTAAAAACAAAGTAAATAAAAAGTGGCCTGAAGGGTGGAGCTCTTGATGGGTGAACAATTACATATATTAAACTCTTGTAGTTGTTCAGTCGATCACTCAGTCGTGTCTGACTCTTTTCAACCCCATGAACTGCAGCATGCCAGGTTTCCCTGTCCTTCACTATCTCCTGGAGTTTGCTCAGACTCATGTCCATTGAGTCAATGATGCCATCCAACCATCTCATCCTATGTCATCTCCTTCTCCTCCCACCTTCAATCATTCCCCGCATCAGGGTATTTTAAAATGAGTCAGTTCTTTGCATCAGGTAGCCAAAGTACTGCAGTTTCAGCTTTAGCATCAGTCCTTCCAATGAATATACAGGACTGATTTCCTTTGGGATTAACTGATAAATCTCCTCCCTGTCCAAGGGACTCTCAAGAGTTTTTTCCAACACCACAGTTCAAAGTATCAATTCTTCAGTGCTCAGCTTTCTTTATAGCCCAACTCTCACATCCATACATGACTACTGGAAAAACAAAAGCTTTGCTAGACAGATCTTTGTTGGCAAAGTCTTTGCTTTTCAATATGCTGTCTAGGTTGGTCATAACTTTTCTTCCAAAGAGCAAGCATCTCTTCATTTCATGGCTGCAGTCACCATCTGCAGTGATTTTAGAGCCCCCCAAAATAAAGTCTGATACTGTTTCCCCATCTATTTCCCATGAAGTGATGGGACCAGATGCCAGGATCTTAGTTTTCTGAATGTTGAATTTTAAGCCAACTGTTTCACTCTCTTTCACTTTCATCAAGAGGCTTTTTAGCTCCTCTTCACTTTCTGCCATAAGGGTGGTGTCATCGGCATATCTGAGATGATTGATATTTCTCTCAGCAGTCTTGATCCCAGCTTGTGTTTCTTCCAGCCCAGCGTTTCTCATGATGTACTCTGCATATAAGTTAAATAAGCAGGGTGACAATATACAGCCTTGACATACTCCTTTTCCTATTTGGAACCAGTCTGTTGTTCCATGTCCAGTTCTAACTGTTGCTTCCTGGCCTGCGTACAGATTTCTCAAGAGGCAGGTTAGGTGATCTGGTATTACCATGTCTTTCAGAATTTTCCACAATTGATTGTGATCCACACAGTCAAAGGCTTTGGCATAGTCAATAGAATAGAAATAGATGTTTTTCTGGAACTCTCTTGCTTTTTCCATGATCCAGCAGATGTTGACAATTTTATCTCTGGTTCCTCTGCCTTTTTGAAAACCAGCTTGAACATCAGGAAGTTCATGGTTCACGTATTGCTGAAGCCTGGCTTGGAGAATTTTGAGCATTACTTTACTAACATGTGAGATGAGTGCAATTGTGCAGTAGTTTGAGCAGTCTTTGGCATTGCCTTTCTTAGGGATTGGAATGAAAACTGACTTTTTCCAGTCCTGTGGCCACTGCTGAGTTTTCCAAAGTTGCTGGCATACTGAGTGCCGCACTTTCACAGCATCATCTTTCAGGCTTTGAAGTAGCTCTATTGGAATTCCATCATCTCCACTAGCTTTGTTCGTAGTGATGCTTCCTAAGGCCCATTTGACTTCCTCTTTTAGTAACTCTATCTTCATTCTGTCTCCAGTCTTTTACTTTCTAAATTTCCTGTGAGGAGTTCACATTAATTTTACAATCATGAAAATGCATTTACTCTAAGAACATAAAAAATGCTCTAAGGGAATCTTCAACTTTATCCTTTTGTTGTTGTCAGAATTTTTTTCTTTCCCCTTTGGAGAACTTCATTTTTGCACTAAGGCTGAGCCTGGCTGTGCATTGCTAAGTAACAAATGTCCTTCTACCAGAAAGGGAAACCAGCATTTGTTAGAAATGTAATAACTGTGAAGTTACTTCCACAGTCCTTGAAGTCAGCTATATATAATGTTAAGCTAAAATTTTATTTAATAGATCTTAATTATTTCAAATGCCTCATTTATCCAAGATAGCAGAAAATAAATCTAGAGACTTTAGGGTAAAATTCAGTCAATTCCTTTGTCCTTTCTTTTCTTTTTTTTTTAAAGTTACTGAAAGTTTAATTCAGTCAGGATGTTCTCCCTTCTCTGAATTGGTTCTAAACTCAACAGTCTTGAGCTGTCTGTAAGCATCTGCTGAGGAGAAAATCTGTCACTTCTGAGACCCTCTCTGAGTTTGCAGCCCTCCAGGCCCTGACACCAGGATGAGGTCAATTTTTTTTGCAAACTTGTCTCATTGTACAAGTTAGAATATATCTCCAGTCTTTTGATTTTTAGTAATCCATAGGTCAGTGCTTTAACAACAATATTATCTTGAGTGCTCACACTCTGTTCTTAAAAGTAACCTTAAATGTTTTCACCACAAAAACCCCTGTGGCTTAGTGGTAAAGAATCCACCAATGCAAGGAGACGCAGGCTCTATCCCTAGGTCAGGAATACCAGCTGGAGAAGAAATGGCATCCCACTCCAGTATTTTTGCGTGGGAAATCCCATGGGCAGAGGAGCCTGGCAGGCTGTAGTCCATGGGGTCGCAAGAGTGGGACAGACTTAGCAAGTAAACAACAATAGTAGTAATACCAGCATTCTGTGCATTGAAAACACTTTTCAGCTTGAGAATGAAGTTGCCTCTCTATGCCAGGTAGTGATGACATTCCTTCTTACTAACCTAAGTTTCTGACTATTAGCTTTTTCTCATTGAATTAGTCACAGGCAGGCAATCTCTTCCTGAGAATCTACAAATACCAAGGGTTGTGGTTAAAGTAAATACCAAAGCAAAGTTAATCAAACTCAGTGAAAACAACATTATCTTTGCCATTTTCCTTGCCAAGTGCTCAATATACATCTCTATGTCACAATATAAATGTTTATAGAGGTGTCTGTTTCTTTTCAAGGCTGGATGTTGACTTTTAAAAGGTCCCTCCTTTGATTCTCCAAAAGGTTTCTCTTGGCTGCAACATGTTGTTTATTAGTGCAAGATATGTTTCTGATAAATCATTTTTTCTTGAACTAGATTATAAGCCATGCATAAATGCAACTTGGGGTTTTGATATGTATTAATAAGTAAGTGTCATTTATCATCTTAACTGGGCAACTACAGACATGAAACAATAAAAAAAGTTATTTTAATATTATTATTGCAAATATCGAGATGACTTAATCCTTTGGGAACTGAGTCAGCCAAGGTAATTTCTCAGTGCCCATGATATCACCAGGGGAAAACTGGTGAAAATAATCACCACACTGATTCAGTCTTCCTATCTTTTCTCAAGGATGCCTGTGTTCAGAAATTAGTCATTACAGTTTTTTCCTTCTTTTTCTCCTATACTCTAGCCATCCCATTGTTATTAGCCCAGGCCAAGACTCGTTGGGGAGAAGAAATTTTGTATGGCTACTTCTTGATAGATCGGCTAGTTGTAACTAATTATTGCTTATGAAATAATAATAAGGTGTATTCAGAATATTTCTTTAGTAAGTAAGATTCTTCTGTAGTATGTCCTATGGATGTGGGTGATGTGAATAACTCTAGGAGTTTTCTCATAGCCTCAGACTTTATGATTTTAACTTTCAAGATAGCTTTTTAAAATTTATAAATCAGTTATTGCTTAATGTAAATTAAAAATCAGATTGTTGATAGTAAATTATAAAGGAGATATGCATATGAATGCTAATGTAGTGTTTGTTAAAGAGTTGGCATTTAGATGCAATGGGACTTATGTAATTTAATGTCTTTGGATATCTATGCACATTTTTATTGTAGATTAGTTCAAAATATCTTAACACATGAATCTCTATAATTATAAATCTTGTTAAAATTCATCACCAAATGATTCTGAAATATTCTTCATTGATTCTCTATGAATAAACAATTATTCTCTAATGGTGAAATAAGTGATTTACATGTAGAAGTTTTCTCAAGTAATATACACTATTCCTTCAACTATAGAAAATCATAGATGTCAATAAATGGCTGTTGAAAATTTCCTATTCTTTTGTTTTCATAAGAAAATTTCAGCCTTTAAAATTAGTATAATTAGAAATGTCTATACTCTTTTCCTAGGGACACACAGGTTTCCTGCAAATGCTCACCTAGCTTCAAAACTCAATTTTTTTCTCCAGAATTAATCATGGTGAAGCCTCTTGCACACATATATTGACCTGCTTTTTTTTTGTTTGTTTTCTTTAAAAACAAATGACAAGCCATCTTCAGATCAAAGTCCAGGGCCTGAGGAGAAGGAAATGGCAACCCATTCCATATTGCCTAGAGAATCCTGGGGACAGGAGCCTGGTAGGCTTCTGTCTGGCGGTTCACAGAGAGTCAGACAGGACTGAAATGACCTAGCATGCACACATACATTGGAGAAGGAAATGGCAACCCACTCCAGTATGCTTGCCTGGAGAATCCCATGGACAGGAGCCTGGTGGGCTGCCGTCTATGGGGTCGCACGGAGTCGGACATGACTGAAGTGACTTAGCACCAGCAGCAACAGCCAGGGTCTGACCCATTACGTTTTAAGTGAATGTCTATGTGATGGAATAAGCCTCATGTATTCTAAAAATAATCCTTCCAGTGGAATGTTTTCTATTTATTAGTTGTATGTGGTGAAATCTTTTTCAACATTGACAAAAAGTGCCTATGTATATTTACTCATATTTGTTGATTAGTATAATTATTTCTCTGACAGGTGCACATTAATAATTTATTTAGTAACTAAGCATATACTAGGAGAGGTCTCACATCAGGCAATACATATTAACTTTGACTGTAATTTGGGAATTGCTTAGTTGATTTTGCTAACAGTGATCTTTTAACCGAAGTCTGACTTAATATATACAAAACAGAGAGTGTTCTATTGGCAAAGCCAGCATAGAAAGGCATCAACTTAGAAAGAACCCAACTGCAGTGGGAACAGGAGTAGCATGCACACATACATTGGAGAAGGAAATGGCAACCCACTCCAGTATGCTTGCCTGGAGAATCCCATGGACAGGAGCCTGGTGGGCTGCCGTCTATGGGGTCGCACGGAGTCGGACATGACTGAAGTGACTTAGCACCAGCAGCAACAGCCAGGGTCTGACCCATTACGTTTTAAGTGAATGTCTATGTGATGGAATAAGCCTCATGTATTCTAAAAATAATCCTTCCAGTGGAATGTTTTCTATTTATTAGTTGTATGTGGTGAAATCTTTTTCAACATTGACAAAAAGTGCCTATGTATATTTACTCATATTTGTTGATTAGTATAATTATTTCTCTGACAGGTGCACATTAATAATTTATTTAGTAACTAAGCATATACTAGGAGAGGTCTCACATCAGGCAATACATATTAACTTTGACTGTAATTTGGGAATTGCTTAGTTGATTTTGCTAACAGTGATCTTTTAACCGAAGTCTGACTTAATATATACAAAACAGAGAGTGTTCTATTGGCAAAGCCAGCATAGAAAGGCATCAACTTAGAAAGAACCCAACTGCAGTGGGAACAGGAGCACTGCAGGGGTGAAAAGAGAGATATAGATAGACAGAGACGTGGAGAGAGAGAGAGAGAGAACTCCATAGATGTCGGGAGCCGCGTTAGGCATTACTGACAAAATGAAGGCATGGTCCCCAGCCCCCTCTCCTCATTCCGCAGGCACAGATCCCAGGATGAAGGAGTTAGGCCTTGTAATTCTGACTTGTCTTTTCCTCTCTTGTGCTGAGTTGACTGAAAAGGAATATTAACATGCTCATTGTTCTTGAGAGGAGCATGAGAAGGAACAAAGCCTTCTGCAGCATTGCTCAGAAAATAATTCACAAAGTTAATCACTGACATTTGTTCAAGGACTTTTACAAAAAAGTGTTCCAGGATGAGCACATAGGCCATAGCTTGAGGCCATGGGAGAGATTGCTATCTGAAGCCTATTTGTGAGGGGAATGTTTATGGCAAAGGAGTTTAGCCCTGAATTTAGGGCTTAGAAATAATTAAAACAGAAGTTAAAGATTTAAGGAGTGTTGTAAAGTTAGCATATTTTACTATAGCTTATAGAAGTTAGGAATTTTTAGAGACACTATAGCTAGAAGCCTTCTTAAGAGATAGTGAGCTCAGGATGTTAGGGGCAAACAGGATTTAAGAAGATATGTAGTAAACTAAGGAATGTAGCATGAGTTACAATGTAATCACGCGTCAACTATAGGACACATTAGAAGAGGGAGATAATAGATGATAAGGCTGATGCCCAGAGAATCACTGAAGCAGGAACTCTGTTTGAACAGCAACAATGATTTATGGAGATAATAAATCTGGGAGAGGGGTATCTGAAAATGTCAAACCTCTGGTCTAATGCTTTTGTGAAAGTATAAAAGAGAAACTTAAAGTTGGAATAAACAGGCAGTCCATAGAAAAATGAGAGGCTGTCTCATTCGCTGACACTGTTCATCTCTTTAGGTTGAATCCCTGGCTGCTGGAGTTGGACTCTGGCACATCGGAGCATCACATAAGAATCCTCTTGAAATTTGGTTCAGGCTTGTCCAAAATTTATACAGCTATTCTCTGTGATGTAAGATCACTAATAACCTAAAAAAAATTGCTTGCTTTATTTTTTGAAAATAAATGTATTTTTTAATTTATTTTGAGAAAGCTGTGCTGTGTGGCATGTGGGATCTTAGTTCCTGGACAAGGGATCGAATCTGTATCCCTTGCATTGGAAGCATGGAGTCTTAACCACTGGCCCACCAGGGAAGTTCTCAATAGTAACTTTTACTTTACTTTTATTTTGCCTGAATCAAACACCTCCAGAAAAATAAGGGAGGAAAAAAATAGGAAAATATGTTTTGAAACTTAATTTCTTAAAGGTTTGTGAAGACTCTGTTTTGGAAGTGCATACAGATTGAAAAACAATATGAAATAACAATAGCTAGATGTGGGAGGGATTCAGAATATGCAGAGCATGGAGACAGGAAAGAAAAGAAAGTACATCTCAGATCACAGGGTGCTAAAGAAGTATTATGGAGTAAGCACCCAAACTCCTTGTATTTGATGATAAAAATGACAGTAAAATTACCAACACTCTCCTCATTTTGTGGTGGATATGCACAGACTAAGTCACTATGGGTGAACACAGATCTTTCCTAAAAATAGCTAGAATTTCTCAGGCTTAATTTATTCCTTGGTGGAATATTCTACATGAACCTCATCAACTAGTGAAACGTCTTGATTTAATTGGGCTGAAGTCAGGTGGAAAATGCCTCCTTCCTCCCATCCTTCCTTCATTTCTCACCTCTTTTTTTCCCCTCTTTCCCTGCACTTGATTAGGCCAAACCAGTTATGGTTAAAGTGTATACTTTGGATCACAGAACATGCGATAGAGAGCAGCTAAAATCTAGAAGAGGGATATGGAGAAGTTCAGAGCACCAGGGAACCCTAACCTGGGACACTAGGCTGAGGAGTTTCTCCTTTTTAATGGGTGCCTTGAGGTGAAGATTCCTTTATATTTTTAAAAATTATTTATTTTTAATTGGAAGATAATTGCAATATTATGTTGGTTTCTGCCATTCATCAACATGAATCAGCCATAGAGATACGTATGTCACCTCCTTCTTGAATCTGTCTCCCACCTCCCACCCCATCCCACCTCCCTAGGTTGTGGCAAAGCACCGATTTGGGCTCCCTGAGTCATACAGCAAATTCCCACTAGCTATCTAATTTTACATATGGTAATGTACATGTTTCAATGCTACTCTCTGCCTATCTTTATTTTATTGTTTGCTTGGTGCTTTAGGTGATCAATCTGTATGTGAAGTTTCTTTCTGAATCATTGGCAGATCCCAGAGCTATTTCTGTTATCTCCATAACACATCAGTATTTTTAGGGACTCCTGTGTGTGAAACATTTTCCAAGGTTTCGTGAGGAATATGAAGAAGGAAATGATGAAAATCCTTGCTTTGAGTTGTTCAGAATTTAGCAAGAGAGACAGAAATGACTTATAAAACAGCAGGGTGGAAATCTTGGAAATTCAATAAGGTTTTTTTTTTTTTTCCAAGTACTCTGAGAGTCTTCATTGTATTGTGCAAAGACCCATAAGAGCCAACATTACTGTGTGTGTATTTATAAAAATTATAGAATTAATGGTCAACACCCATCTCTATGTCAAAAAAGATTTTTGCTAGGAGTCAATTTAGGGAAAGTAACTTTGATTCCAGCCTAGTACATTATGGTATTTAAGTCCCTTCCACATGTTCTATGAATCTACATCCTGAGATTTGAGTGTCAGAAAAGTACTACTTGCACCTGTAATTGCTTTTCAGAAAACAAAGAAATCATTTAAAAACATATGTCAAGAGCTAGAGCTAAATGATTTTTTTTATGTTCAGCTCAGATTAAAATGTCTTTGACTGTAATAAAACCCCTTTTAATACCATATATTTCTATGCATGACTTTACAGCCACATTCAAAGTGATGAATAAACATTGCAGAATATAGACAATAAAGGAATGTAGACTGTGCAACAGTGGCAATGTCATTGTGCTTCAGCTTTAGTCTGTTAGAAAACATAAAATAGGAAATGTAGGTATAAGTTATTTAGAAAATTTAAATAGGTGTTTTGTAACTTTACATCAGAATTTTTAAAAAATTTCAAATAGCTCATCTTGTGAGGACTTTCAGAATGGGGTTAGACACTGGATATTTCAGAGAATCTAAGTTCACATTACTTTTCATATTTTAAAGGTTATCTCAGCCCTACCCTTATACCCATTCATTCAACACATATTTATTGAGTATGGAGTTGGTAATAGGAGCACATCAGTGGTGGATTCTGTGTTTACCTTGCTTATGTCTCATAAGGAAGAGAAAATGTGCAGTGATAAATATAATAAAGGGATGATAGCCAGCTGAAAAGAGATAAGGAACAGAAATAGGACAAATCTCTTTCTAAACTTATTCATCATATCTATGCTTATAGACTACCTCTTTCAAGGCAACAGGCAATTATATAAACTAGACAAACTCATTCTTCTTGACATACTATTAAGGAAAAAAATAAAATGTCTCCTTCCTTACTAGATCTGCACCACTTTTTATATGAATAAATAATATGGACTATCTGGGATGTTTGGCACATCAGAAAACCCAAATCAAACTAGTTGAAACAAGTTGTGTGGGTATTTAAATAACATGTAAGGGCAATGCTGGATCCAAGAACTTCTATTATATTGTTCACGGTATTCTTTTTTCTTTCTGCTTCCTGCTCTAGCTCTTGGCCTTCAGTCTTGCTCTGCCACCCCAAATCAGAATCTGTGCTTGTTCCTTTCTGCAAAATGGTTTTATCTTCTCTTTCTGCAGATAAAGCTTATTTACTTGTCAACACACAGTTGCAGGTTTATGTTATCTTTTCTCAGGCCTCAGAAAAGAGAGCTTCTTTCTCTCATTAAACAGATCCAAAATAACATTCCAGGGAAAGACTTGGTATTGACGTGGATTGAGCTCCATACCAGCCCTTGAATGATCATTTTGGTCAGTTACCTAGGATGCTCAGCTTGGTGAGCTGTGGCCTGTGTACCCATTCCTGTGGGCAAAAGGGGAGTGTGGGGAATGTGATTAGAAACCATGCATGGAGTAAGTGAAGAACAGTTGCTTAAATGCGGTGGGAAGTTTGGTTACTGGAATAAAAGTGTTATGTCTTAACTTGGCTCATCAAGGATTATGTCATTTATTTGGGAAAATGTGTTCTCCTGCAAAGGCAGATTGGGCCATAATAAATTGGATTCGCGATCAGGATGTCAAGACAATCACCACCATCAGCATGGGTCGGTCTTCTCTCACTTTGCTTTGCTAATCTGCTAGATAGCAGGCATGCGCTTTGAATTGCTGTCTATTGAGTAGCTTTTGATTTCATCTGTGCCTGTTGCATTGTTGAGTCCAAACAAACCTGTTATAGATGTCACCAAACTAAGTCTAACATGCTCGCCATTTAGATTCAGGAGTGTGGGGTTGGAGTCTTCCTTAAAGTGGCCTTCCTTGGGTCATATGGCTCAGCCAAAACCTACTTCCCATGTTTTAGAGTAAAGCTGTGATTGATGCTAGTCTCAGGGGGAAAGTTTACCTGGAGACAGATTGTGCAATTCCATCAGCCCCTGCTATAGACTGTTCAGAGAAGAATGTCCTATGGGAGATATGAACCCATAGGGTGACAGCTCACAGGGAACAGCTTTTAGGAGAGAGAAGGAGATAAAAGGGGGAAAAACAGCCATGAGGTTAGACCCATGTTCTTAATCATATGGTTCAACAGGACCCTTACATATTTCTGCTGCTTTTACTGTTGTTGCTTATAATTCTGTTATAAAAAGGATCCTGATCCTCAAGGCTCTCCAAACATATACCCTTGACACACGTGTGGCACAGCAAAGAGGCTAATTCAAACCTGCTTATGCCAGGGGGCTTTAAAACCTATCAAGCACTGATTGCCATTGAGGGAGGTCCCCCAACCTGATAATAATGATCTATGGCTTCTTGGGGATAAAACCTTATAAAGGCAAACTGAATAAGGAGGCTCACTCTGGAATATATCTAGTGGTTTAAAAACATCAAAAGATACAAATGAATGAAAAACAGAAAGAGACCTAGATCCAGGGGAAGGAGACATGAGAAAAGCAAAAAAGCTGAAATGAAGGTTCACAGCTTGAGCCAATTAAAATTCCAAAATATAAAATATAAAGAATTAAGTGCTGAATGACTTATACACATCTTTAATAGACATTTTGAGTTAGCATTATCATCTATAGAAAGTATTGTATACCAGCTAAAAACCTTCATGTCCTTAACCAATACTAGGACTTAAGTCTGGACCAGGAGATGCCACTAAATTTAAACACAGTGCCCTTGTTAACTTAGTGGAGCTCAGTTCAGTTCAGTTCACTTCAGTCGCTAAGTCGTGTCCGACTCTTTATGACCCCATGAATTGCAGCACACCAGGCCTCCCTGTCCATCACTCAGACTCACATCCATCAAGTCAGTGATGATATCCAGCCATTTCATCCTCTGTCGTCCCCATCTCCTCCTGCTCCCAATCCTTCTCAGCATCAGAATCTTTTTCAACGAGTCAACTCTTCTCATGAGGTGGCCAAAGTACTGGAGTTTCAGCTTTAGCATCATTCCTTCCAAAGAAATCCCAGGGCTGATCTTCTTCAGAATGGACTAGTTGGATCTGCTTGCAGTCCAAGGGACTTTCAAGCATCTTCTCCAGCACCACAGTTCAAAAGCATCAGTTCTTCGGTACTCAGCTTTCTTTATGGTCCAGCTCTCACATCCATACATGACCACTGGAAAAACCATAGCCTTGACTAGACAGATCTTTATCTTTGTTGGCAAAGTAATGTCTCTGCTTTTGAATATGCTATCCAGGTTGGTCATAACTTTCCTTGCAAGGAGTATGTGTCTTTTAATTTCATGGCTGTGGGCACCATCTGCAGTGATTTTGGAGCCCCAAAAATAAAATCTGACACTATTTTCATTGTTTCCCCATCTATTTCCCTTGAACTGATGGGACCAGATGTCAGGATCTTCGTTTTCTGAATGTTGAGCTTTAAGCCAACTCTTTCACTCTCCTCTTTCACTTTCATCAAGAGGCTTTTTAGTTCCTCTTCACTTTCTGCCATAAGGGTGATGTCATCTGTGTATCTGAGGTTCTTGATATTTCTACTGGCAATCTTGATTCCACCTTGTGCTTCTTCCAGTCCAGTGTTTCCCATGATGTACTCTGCATAGAAGTTGAATAAGCAGGGTGACAATATACAGCCTTGACGTACTCCTTTTCCTATGTGGAACCAGTCTGTTGTTCCATGTCCAGTTCTAACTGTTGCTTCCTGACCTGCATCTAGGTTTCTCAAGAGGCAGGTCAGGTGGTCTGGTATTTCCATCTCTTTCAGAATTTTCCACAGTTGATTGTGATCCACACAGTCAAAGGCTTTGGCATAGTCAATAGAATAGAAACAGATGTTTTTCTGGAACTCTCTTGATTTTTTGATGATACAATGAATGTTAGCAACTTGATTTCTGGTTCCTCTGCCTTTTCTAAAACCAGCCTGAACATCTGGAAGTTTGCGATTCATGTATTGCTGAAGCCTGGCTTGGAGAATTTTGAGCATTACTTTACTAACATGTGACATGAGTGCAATTGTATGGTAGTTGGAGCATTCTTTGGCATTGCCTTTCTTTGGGATTAAAATAGAGGACACGCAGGCATGTCTCTTCAGAATGATGCTGAACTGGAAAAAGCACAAGTTGGAATCAAGATTGCCAGGAGAAATATCAAGAACTTCAGATATGCAGATGACACCACCTTTATGGCAGAAAGTGAAAAGGAGCTAAAAAGCCTCTTGATGAAAGTGAAAGTGGAGAGTGAAAGAGTTGGCTTAAGGCTCAATATTCAGAAAATGAAGATCATGGCATCTGGTCCCATCACTTCATGGGAAATAGATGAGGAAACAGTGGAAACAGTGTCAGATTTATTTTTGGGCTCCAAAATCACTGCGGATGGTGACTACAGCCATGAAATTAAAAGGCATTTGCTCCTCGGAGCAAAAGTTACAACCAACCTAGGCAGCCTATTAAAAAGCAGAGACATTACTTTGCCGACAAAGGTCCACCTTATCAAAGCTATGGTTTTTCCAGTAGTCATATATGGATGTGAGAGCTGGACCGTAAAGAAAGCTGAATACCGAAGAATTGATGCTTTTGAACTGTGGTGCTGGAGAAGACGCTTGAGAGTCCCTTGGACTGCAAGGAGATCCAACCAATCCATTCTGAAGGAGATCAGCCCTGGAATTTCTTTGGAAGGAATGATGCTAAAGCTGAAACTCCAGTACTTTGGCCACCTCATGAGAAGAGTTGACTCGTTGGAAAAGACTCTGATACTGAGAGGGATTGGGAGCAGGAGGAGAAGGGGATAACAGAGGATGAGATGGCTGGATATCATCACTGATGCTTTTAAACTGTGGTGTTGGGGAAGACTCTTGAGAGTCCTTTGGACTGCAAGAAGATCCAATCAGTCCATCCTGAAGGAACTCAGTCCTGAATTTTCATTGGAAAGACATGGTGAAGCTAAAACTCCAATACTCTGGCCGCCTGACACAGAGAACTGACTCACTTGAAAAGACCTTGATGCTGGGAAAGATTGAAGCACAAGAAGGTGATGATACAGGATGAGATGGTTGGATGGCATCCCTGACTCGATGGACACGAGGTTAGATGAGCTTCTGGAGTTGGTGATAGACAGGGAGGCCTGGTGTGCTGTGGTTCATGGGGTCACAAAGAGTTGGACACGACTGAGCGACTGGACTGAACTGAACTAAACCAAACTTTAGATGGGGGTCCACCTGCCTCTGGAGATGACCCTAATGGCGAGAGAGTGGGGGGAATCCCAGAGACCAAAGCTATGGCAGCAAGAACGTGAGACTGGAAGCAAAGCCAGAGAAAGCACCCTGTCTTGACAAGCAGGTTAATCCTTGTCACCTGCAGTTTCTCACTAGGGCTAGTACACTACCACGCAGTGTATGCCTCAGAACTGTCCAGACCTTGGGAGAAGATCCATGAGCCTTATCTATAAACTCCACTGTCCCATTAGGGCTGGATGGAGTAGCTCATGGCTAGAAAATGCCTTCATGTAGACAGTTGGAGATATTTGAGTAAAAGTCTTGATAGAAGGTGGGGTGCCAGCAGCATCCGTTACTGGGAATGGTGCTGGTCAACATGTACATGTCACAGCTTTCAGACCATGCTTGCCAATTTAAAGATGGAAGTCTTAGGAGAGAAAGTTCAAATATTTTACCTTCTTGATATGCATATATACATAAAGCTGACTTCTACCACAAAACTCCTCCCATTTAAGCTTTGCCAGTGAAATCAATGCCAGCGGGTTGAAACTTTTAGTATCTGTGAGACACAGTTGTTAAGGAGTTACAATTTTCTTTCCCAAGTTTGCTTTCCTTACCTAGCATCCACTCAGAATCTTTCCTTAAGCCCCTAGTTCCCCCATGTTAAACTGACTGTGAGTTTAATAGTAATTCTGGCTAGCTTACATACTTCATAAAACTTATATCCTTCATTAAAGAGATTTATTTGCATTGCAGAATTTAACAGAAGGGCTCCAAAACACTTTAGTATCCCCATCAACCACTTCGGGCTTCCTTGGCAGTTCATCAGTAAAGAATCTACTTGCAGTGCAGGAGACACAGGAGATGGGGGTTCCATTCCTGAGCCAGGAAGATACCCTGGAGGAGGGCATGGCAACCCACTCCAGTATTTTTGCCTGGAAAATTCCATGGACAGAGGAGCCTGGTGGGCTACAGCCCATGGGGTTGCAAAGAGTCAGACACACCTGAAGTGATTTAGCACTCACATACAATAACCCTCCACGGATACACAATGCCAAGAGCAGCCACACATCTATACTAAATGTAGAGAATATTACATCCTTGTATAGTCACCCAAATTATCAGCATTAGTGGAGTGATCCATAAATTATTTTCACAAAATATCCAGAATTTAATATTTTATTTGAAATTAAAACTTAAATTTTGGATTTTTTTTTTTGTAAGTTAACTGCATTACCTTTTCTGAGATCAGTATCCTTTTGGTCATGAAAGGTTTGTTAATGATTTCTGTTTCCCAACAAACATGATGATTATAGAGCCTGGCCAGCAAGCAGTCAGACAATGAGGATTCAATAAACTTGAGGGTGTTTTCTGGGTGAAACCTAAACAAAGTATAAGTGCAATTAACCCAGTCCAGGGGGGCAGTGGTGGCAAGTTATTTGGAGTAGATTTGTACAATTTCAGTGGAAAGCTTTGGGCCTTGAGAGCTACTTCTTGGCTGGCATGTGCTTATAAATACTCACAAGGAAGCCCTACAGAATAGTCTGTAAAGGAACTCTGATGTGATTTCTCCCAGTCCTCTGTTTTTACCAGGTTAGGTAGAGAAACTGTTAATGTATTAACTGGGAAAGGATGCTCATTATCTCTATGGAAGGAGAAACTCTTACTTATCACATGTCTCAGTGATAATAAAACGTGATATGAAAAGCATTTCTCCTGTAAAAGAGAATGTGCTGGACTGAGGTCTGTGCTGGATTCTCAGCTCACTGGAAGAATTTCAAGATACTGAAAATGCATATCACAATAAACTGTGGAAAATTCTGAGAGAGATGGGAATACAAGACCGCCTGACTTGCCTCTTGAGAAATCTGTTAGGCAGGTCAGGAAGCAACAGTTAGAACTGGACATGGAACAACAGACTGGTTCCAAATAGGAAAAGGAGTACATCAAGGCTGGATATTGTCACCCTGCTTATTTAACTTCTATGCAGAGTACATCATGAGAAACGCTGGACTGGAAGAAACACAAGCTGTAATCAAGATTGCCTAAAGAAATATCAATAACCTCAGATATGCAGATGACACCAGCCTTATGGCAGAAAGTGAAGAGGACCTAAAAAGCCTCTTGATGAAAGTAAAAGAGGAGAGTGAAAAAGTTGGCTTAAAGCTCAACATTCAGAAAATGAAGATCATGGCATCCGGTCCCATCACTTCATGGGAAATAGATGGGAAAACAATGGAAACAGTGTCAGACTTTATTTTTTGGGCTCCAAAATCACTGCAGATGGTGATTGCAGCCATGAAATTAAAAGATGCTAACTCTTTGGAAGAAAAGTTATGACCAACCTAGATAGCATATTCAAAAACAGAGACATTACTTTGCCGACTAAGGTCCATCTAGTCAAGGCTATGGTTTTTCCTGTGGTCATGTGTGGATGTGAGAGTTGGACTGTGAAGAAGGCTGAGTGCCAAAGAAGTCATGCTTTTGAACTGTGGTGTTGGAGAAGACTCTTGAGAGTCCGTTGGACTGCAAGGAGATCCAACCAGTCCATTCTGAAGGTGATCAACCCTGGGATTTCTTTGGAAGGACTGATGCTAAAGCTGAAACTCCAGTACTTTGGCCACCTCATGCAAAGAATTGACTCATTGGAAAAGACTCTGATGCTGGGAGGGATTGGGGTCAAGAGGAGAAGGGGATGACAGAGGATGAGATGGCTGGATGGCATCACTGACTGGATGGACGTGAGTCTGAGTGAACTCCAGCAGTTGGTGATGGACAGGGAGGCATGGCATGCTGCGATTCATGGGGTCGCAAAGAGTCATACATGACTGAGTGACTGAACTGAATTGATGCAAAGGGGAGGGTAACTACAAAGGCATTCTATCCCCTGATGGATAAGAAATTTGAGATGATAATACATGTGAAAGTAAACTTCCTCTCTTCCTTTACTGTGCTCGTTGCAAGGAGGTGTTGTGTGTGTGTGTATGTGTGTGTATTTGAACCAAAGTCACTTTAAAATATACAAAATGTAGAGACCATGTCCTATATCAATATATAAATCAATGGAAGAGATTGTGAATCTAGCAAAGAAAGACTAACACATGCTTCAGCTAAGTGAAAAGTCAGTTCAGTTCAGTTCAGTTGGTCCAAGTCTTTGTGACCCCATTGACTGCAGCACTACATGATTCCCTGTCTATTACCAACTCCTGGAGTTTACTCAAACTCATGCCCATTGAGTAAGTGATAACATCCAACCATCTCATCCCATGTCGTTCCCTTCTCCTCCTGCCCTCAATCTTTCCCAGCATCAGGGTCTTTCCCAATGAGTCAGTTCTTCACATCAGGTGGCCAAAGTATTGGAGTTTCAGCTTCAGGATTAGTCCTTCCAATGAACATTCAGGACTGATTTCCTTTAGGGTGGACTGGTTTGATCTCCTTGAAGTCCAAAGGACTCTCAAGAGTCTTCTCCAACACCACAGTTAGAAAGCATCAATTCTTTGGCGCTCAGCTTTTTTTGTAGTCCAACTTTCACATCCATACATGACTACTGGAAAACCATAGCTTTGACTAGATGAACCTTTGTTGGCAAAGTAGTGTCTCTGCTTTTTGACATGTTGTCTAGGTTGATCATAACTTTTCTTCCAAGGAGCAAGTGTCTTTTAACTTCATGGCTGCAGTCACCATCTGCTGTGATTTTGAAGCCCCAAAATCAAGTTGTAATCTTTGGTGTCTGGTGTAAAGTATCAGACACCAAGGATTACAACTAGTGCGATCCTCTTTATGTGAAATGTCCCAGATAGGTAAATCCACAGAAGTAGAAATCAGAGTAGTGTTTGCCAGGGGCTGGGAAGAGGGAGAAATGGGAAATGACTGCTAATGGCTTTGGGGGCTGATGGAAAGGATTTAGAACTAGCTAAATGCGATGATTGCACAATATTGTGAATGCACTAAATGCCACTGAGTCATACATTTTCAAATGGCTGTTTTTATGTTATGTGAATTTTACCTCAATTCAAATAAAACCTGACGGCCTACAATCCATGGGTCTCAAAGAGTTGGACATGATTGAGCACACACACACACAAAATAAAACCTGAAGAATAAAACAGAAGAGAGTCAAAGTTTAGTGGGAAGGTTATCTTGAATTAGATAAACTTGGGTGTGAATGGATGCCTATCATTGAGCATTAAAAATATGAGTTATTTATACACGAAGTGATGAACAAAGTATCAATGCTTCAATTATAATAAGGATTCAACAAATGTTGAATTACTACTTGCATTTAAACTTTTAGTAAAATGCACTAACAGTGACCAAATAATGTTATCTCTATAGGATTTTTTAAACAGTAAAACGGAAAACTTCTATCTGTTCATTAAATTGATATGGGATGCAATATACTGCAGTGGAATGATACCTAGATTTAGAGTTCAGATGTCTGTATTTCACCATGAAACTCGATGCTAAGTTGTTGTGAAAAAAATGTACAAGTTGGTTGATTCTAGGCTTTCATTTCCTCTTCTATAAAGTTAATATTGCATCAGAGGAATAGTTCATTTTCTTCCAAGTATACTAGAATATGACTCAATTATGTGAAATATATGGGGATAAATTAAGAAGTGATCCCTGTGATTTTCTTAAAAGGATAAAGGTGGTGGAGGAGCAGTATCACCTTAGAAGTGAGAAGTAATCTGGGTGAGTTAATGAATATACAAACTAAATTGTGTCTCTTGTGCCTAACCCGCTTGATGAAAGTAGCTAGTTGTTCTGGAAGATGATTCTAGGAAGGACTTTATGGTACATTCAGCAGAAAATGGTGCTGAGAAAACCAGTGTCATTTGCTATGGAAGCCTAGGAAACCGTAGGAGGTGGGGGTAAGGGGTAGCAGGCTGGGAGGGGCTGGCCATACAGATATCATCTATTTGTATTCCTTGATTGAAGATGAAAAGTAAACCCATCAAGGGAAAAAATGATGTATATGATCCACTAAGGGCTAAATTAAAAGGCTCTTACTCCTTGGAAGAAAAGTTATGACCAACCTAGATAGCATATTAAAAAGCAGAGACATTACTTTGCCGACTAAGGTCTGTCTAGTCAAGGCTATGGTTTTTCCTGTGGTCATGTACGGATGTCAGAGTTGGACTATGAAGAAGGCTGAGTGCCAAAGAATAGATGCTTCTGAACTGTGGTGTTGGAGAAGACTCTTGAGAGTCACTTGGACTGCAAGGAGATCCAACCAATCCATTCTGAGATCAGCCCTGGGATTTCTTTGGAAGGAATGATGCTAAAGCTGAAACTCCAGTACTTTGGCCACCTGATGCAAAGAGTTGACTCATTGGAAAAGATGCTGGGAGGGATTGGGGGCAGGAAGAGAAGGGGATGACAGAGGATGAGAAGGCTAGATGGCGTCACTGACTTGATGGACATGAATCTAAGTGAACTCTGGGAGTTGGTGATGGACAGGGAGGCCAGGCGTGCTGCAATTCATGGGGTTGCAAAGAGTTAGACATGACTGAGGGACTGAACTGAACTGAACTGAACTGAACTGAACTGAAGGGCTAAATGAATGGCTGAGGGGCATTATTTTAGCTGTCAATTGATCAAGAATAGTAAGTTGCAATATACTCCCCAGTTTCACCTTAACTAGTGTGTGAGTGTGAAAATTCTGAGAAAGTAAGTAGATCTGTCCTCTTTCCTTATAGAAAAACTAGAAATTTCTCCAGTTACAGTTTTATTCTTATCTACAAAGAGAAGGTAATTTCACACTCATCAAAATTTCTCTCATTTCTTGCAAGTTTTGAATGTGTGTGTGTGTGTGTGTGTGTCTGTGTGTGTGTATCCAGAAGATTTGAATTTGATTTCTGATTTTCTTAACTCCTGTGAGCACATCTTAAATCCAATAAGACTCAGCAGGCATGCCAAGTCATCTCTAATTTTTCTTGCAGTTTGGTGTTTAATGAAAAGGTCCAATGGCATTATGCAGATCAAAAACAATTTTGAAAATGCCATATGGCAACCCCTGCTAATCAAGGTTTTGAGCCACAGTGGGTAATAAGATCTCCTTCCTCAGAAAGGAAAGAAATGTTAATCATGTTTGCAGTGATGTGAAAATTGGGGAGCAATGAGGTGAAAAAGCAAAAGTGTGAAGAAGCTGGCAAAAAGGATCCCATCACAGAGGCATGTTCCTTCTGAGAACAATTCTCTGATGTCCAAAATGTCACAAAGGTCCAAGAGCTAGTCTTGTTTCCAGAGTCAGATGAAGATTTATTAAATTTTCAGGCTATTTTTCACATTGTCATTTATAAAATATGCTACT
The DNA here is from genome assembly GCA_006408675.1 of Madoqua kirkii. Classification (NCBI taxonomy): domain Eukaryota; kingdom Metazoa; phylum Chordata; class Mammalia; order Artiodactyla; family Bovidae; genus Madoqua; species Madoqua kirkii. The sequence goes on from SJYC01139302.1 coordinate 26,962, forward strand.
TTTTAAATCATAGCCAAGGTTTAGAAAATTCTGCCTCATTCAGCAGTCTGCTTAATTTCTTCTTCTTCTTTCTTTTCTTTCTTTTTTTTTTTTTTGCTTAATTTCTTAAGGTAAAAATATACATGGTATGTTTAAGTTAACAGAATGTAGAATGTAGAAGTCCAGGGGGGAGATTGTACACCTAGTTGTATTTCTGCTCAGGGAGCAGTGGTCTTCTAGTCCACATCTGGAACTTCAGCCACAGTCAAGCCTGGATTGGTCCCTAAGAGAGAAACACACTCTCTGGATTTCTATCTAATTAAGAGAGTTAGAAAGCCATAGAGTAGTATTGTGATGCTTTCCCCTCACCCTCAGATTCACAATTAATGACTTGGGAACTCTTGCAGAACCTTTATTGGAAGGCTTTGAGTACAGTGTTGTGGCTATGGCTGGAATCTGTGGACTATTTTCCTTGCAATTCTGAGTTTTTGGCAATTATACAGCTCCAGATGGCACACGCTTGCCTAGAGGCGTGAGGCTCTTTGTCAGAGGAGTGAATGCCGCAGTGATACATATTCATGGATATTCCGAATCTTTTCACGTCACCTTGTAAGCTGTTTAAAATCATAAAAAACCCATAAGCAGTCAACTTTTTCAAGAAAATAAATAAATAAATGGGAGTCAAGCAAAGTAAATGATCTCTTTTATATCATAAAAGAAGCTCCATTAAATTGTGTTCCAACTGAGGGAGGAGAAGCTGCAATTCTGTGCACTCACCACCTGGTCTTGCCCACGTCCCTTGGAGAGAGGAGCCATGTGCACGGTGGCTGTGGAGGGGTGGTATACTGCTACTTCGTGGGCATGTGCCATTCCAGCAAGTTCAATGTCTTGGAGCTCACTAATGTTTCTGACAGCCTACCTATGGTATTGCTTTTCCTTCTATACATTTTCAACTCAGAAGTGTCAATAAAAACAACAAACTTAAATACGTATTATATCCCTCTGACATACAAATATAATTACTCACTAGGTTAATCTTATAAATAAGGGGCATTTTTATTGTTTTCCCAGCTTATACAGCCCACACAAATACCTGATTTCATTGACTGTCAAAACTACCTGTAAGATGTGTATGTTTATGCCGTCACTAATCGCATGTGATAGTGCATATGGGCTTGGTCAGCAGGCATCTTCGGACCTCAGCAGTTTGGAGGGTAGAGGAAATAAATCAGAATTAAAATAACCAGTCCTGATAAAAGTGTGTTCCTTACCCAGATTGGTAACCCTTATTCTAAGTCACAGAATCTGAATGGACACTAGCTTTTATCTAGATCAGTGTCTTGATCCAATAACTTCTAGTAGTTGGGGTTTTGTAAAACTCTCTGAAAATGATAATACTCAAAATCAGATGCAGGACTATTAAGTATATCTAAGAGGTTCATTAATTGAGATCAAAATAGTCAAAAATAAAAGGTAACTTACCAAATCATCAGGGAGAATGGTTCTTTAGAACTAAGTGCGCAGGTTTTAGCAATATATTTAGATTTTGCCAATCCAGAAAACTGAATATTTATTAAAAATTAAAGCAGAGGTTGAGTTATGTGGATTTGACAAGGATTTAAATGTAGACTTAATAGTTAGTAAAAAATAATTCAGATTAGGTATCCTTGGTACCAGCATGAAAGTCTCTAATTAAAATGGCTTAACCTTCTATTCTGTATGTCAGTGGCCTTACATATGAATGGCTGAGGGCTTCCCTGGTGGTTCAGATGGCAAATAATCTGCCTGCAATGCAGGAGACCTGGGTTCAGTCCCCGGGTTGGGAAAATCCCCTGACAACCCACTCCAGTATTGTTGCCTGGAGAATTCCATGGACAGAGGAGCCTTATGGGTTACAGTCCATGCAGTTGCAAAGAGTCATCACAACTGAGAGATTAACACTTTTAGCAACATGATAAATTATAGCTTTCAGATGGAAGGTATCAGTGTTTACAGTCAAGAGGAGCAGAAGAAAACTTTAATTCTGCCCAGAGTGCATGATATTTTTGAGCAGCCAAAATCACGTATATGTAATGACACAGTTTTTTTGAAAATGAAATACTTGACATAATGTAAAAGACCCTTAAAATGAACTCCTCTTAAATTATAAAGTTATATGTTTTTGCTATTTTCCTAGGCTTCGTTTCTTTCCTGCCATCAGCTCCTTTAAAATCTCCATCTTTGTTGAAAGATTTGTATATTGTGTGATTGTTCTTCTACTCATGCAAAGTGATGCTCTTATTCAAAACTCTGAGATCAGTGGATTTTAATAATTTTAATTGTATAGTCACAATCTGTATTGATTTAATTTTTTTGTCCATTAAATAATTGTGAAAATTACACATACTGCATAGAAACAGCTGTTCTATCTTGTGCACAGGACTTTATATAATTATACTTCATGATTTTCTTAAAAGTGTGTTCATTTATGACTGATGATCCTTTATACAGAATATGAAAACTTGCATCCAAGTAAGAAGGTTAGAATTGTTTTTATAGCATAACAATTATTATTAAGTATTTTCTTCTTTGTGAGAAAATGCCATATATCATTAAATATTGATAACAGTTTTTTCTTCATAATTTTATAATACTGGAGTTAACTGGTAGCTTGGAAAGAAGATAGCACTGATTGTTGGAAGTTATTGCTTGAAAAACCGGGTTAAAATCTATTTACTGTTGAACTTGGACAGTGCGTTAATTTGAAGAAGAAAAGTTCTGGAACAAAACAAAACTATTCATTTCTTGAGAAGTTTAACAAATTAGCAATAGACAGTTGACTCAATCTCAAGTTATGAACTTGTCTTAAAATGGTGCCATATTGTTAGAGCCCTCAGCGACTGGAAACACCAAATCAAAATTCTTCTCTGCCTCAAGGCACCTCTATTTCCACTCTGAAACAAACTCCATCAAAGGTTTTTCTCAGACAGTGGACATCCATATTTATTCGCATTTACCCACAGAATCCACCCCTCCACTCCATTGCTATTCATTTCTTGCCCCCAAAGACTTTTCTCAGTTGATTCTTCTACCAGTATTAGATAGATTAATATGCTTTTCCCAGTGATGTTTAATCACTAAAATTATTTTTCCCTTTGAAGTGCAAGTGCTTTTTCTCAGCGGTAGAGGCAACAGGCAGAGACTGAAAAGGCTTAAATTAATGCGGTACCCCAGTCGGTAAAGCTGTTCTCGGTCCTACTTATGCAGTGTCTTTCAAAAGGATAGAAGATAATTCTTGAGAAAGTAGCACTCAGCAGGATCATATAAAATGGACTATAGACAAAGTCCTCAAAAGAGTAACAGCTGGGCATCTTTTATGGACACATATCTAACTGGTTCATTTGTCTCTGTAACTTTATCCCACCTCCCCTGCTCCTTCTATATCTGAATAGTAAAAACACGTCTTATTCTGAAGAGCTTTGAACTGGATGGTGATTGGTGTGAATTACAGTAGTACAGATAATAGCAAGGTTATAAAGTTGTGACAAATATCAATTCTTAGCAAATTACATATTTGAGTATGTACAAATTGCTAATTAAGTTGTTTTGAAAATACTTCTTTTATGAAAGAAAATAGGAGAGGTAACCATATGAAAGTGTCCATACCAACCTGCTGTTATATAGTACGCATCTGAGATATGGTCACTAAGCCAAATGCCGTTAATTCTGCACATATTTTTCTGCATGGTTTTAATATTATATCATTTGTATTCACTTGCCATCCCTGTCAAAATCTTACTATATTTGATTGATTAATTTACATGCCTAATGAGTGTGTGTGTTTGTGTGTGTGTGTTAGATGCTCAGTCTTTGCAGCCCCAAAGACTATAGCCACCAGGCTCTTCTGTCCATGGAATTTTCCGGACAAGAAAACTGGGGTGGGTTGCCATTTCCTTCTCCAAGGGGGAATCTTCCTGATCCAAGGATCGAATCCAGGTCTCCTGCATTATAGGCAGCTTCTTTACCATCTGAGCTACCAGGGAAGCCCATATGTGGAAGGCAAGATTCAAAACAAACAACGAGAATTGAGAAGTGGCAAGTGCTGGTAAGGACTTTCAAATTTGTGCCAATCAGACGAGTATTGACATTTGAAAAATGCTGATGTATTTTCAGACAATTTGGCCGCTGTTCCAAGTTTTCAAGGGGAAGGTGTCCTCCCCCCACCACAGACCTGTCAAGGACCTAACCAACATTTCCACTGTTAATTACTACACAGGACACAGCTAGAAAGGAGGGTGACTGAAAGAGACATATAGAAACTTTGGGGCAGTTTAATGAAGGAGGAACTCTAGGATATATGGGCTTGTTTTATAATCATCTATTCAATTTCACCTCTATTTCACACTAACAGTTCATCAAAACTCAGATTAGGTGATTGTAAGCAATAAAACATTGATTAATTTTACTTGCAAACACAATTTTATTTATAAAAATAAGGCCTAAATATTACTTGTTGTGCTAAGCACCTTTAAATTATACGTAAATTTATACAAATAAAGCTAAACCTTATAAGATGACAAAGAGGATGAGTTTCAGCAACAAATTTTTTGGTCTTATTTCAGAAATGTGATTAATATCTAAAGCATAGAAACCTGAAAGGAATCATAAAAAGTATATTAGCTGTCCTTAGAACACTTGCAAGTCTCCCAAAACCTATTAATACACCTAATGTCTATTGATTATGTAGCTAAGAACCCAGCTCAGTGAGGTTTATGGGATAATAAATAAATCAAATTATTTTTTAGCAGGATAATTGCTTACTGACTAATATCCAGAGCAGCATATGTATCACTGATGACACGCAATAATTATATAAGACTCTCATATTTTGTGTAGGACTATTCCTAAGGACAGAAGTGGAAACCCAAAGTTTACATAAACGGAAAGTGAAGTCGCTCAATCGTTTCTGACTCTTTTTGACCCCATGGACTGTAGCCCACCGGGCTCCTCCATCCATGGGATTTTCTGGGCAAAGGTACTGGAATGGGTTGCCATTTCCTTCTCCAGAGGACCTTCCTGACCCAGGGAGCGAACCCAGGTCTCCTGCATTGCAGGCAGATGCTTTACCCTCTGACTCTTTGTGACCCCATGGACTGTAAGCTACTAGGCTTCTCCCTCCATGGGATTCTCCAGGCAAGAATACTGGAGTGGATTGCCATTTCCTTCTCCAGGGGATCTTCCCAACCCAGGTATTGAACCCGGGTCTCCTGCATTGGAGGCAGACGCTTTAACCTCTGAGCCACCAGGGAAGCCCAAGTCAAAATTAAGGCTATCTAAAGATAACCTTCCTGGATACATTTTTATGCCTGTATATGTGCTTAGTCATGTCTGACTCTCTGTGACCCCATAGGCTGTAGTCTGTCAGGCTCCTCTGTCCTTGGGATTTCCTAGGCAAGAATACTGGAGTGGACTGCCATTTCCTTCTTCAGGGGATCATCTCAACCCAGGGATTGAACATGCATCTCTTGCATCTCCTGCACTAGAAGGCAGATTCTTTACCACTGTACCACCTGGTTTTATGCCTGAGTTTCCATTAAATATTTAATTATTTAGGAAAAATAAATATGAAATATTTGAAGTCCCAATTGAATTAGATACAAGTTACCTGTGAGATTTTTCAGCAATATTATTTTCATATTATTTACAGAGCCCCTGGGCATGGAAGAAATAAAAACAAGGCAAATAAGTTTTATAATAGATTTAGAGTTTGGCAGAACTAACACATCCTGAAGGCTCTGAGTTAGGACTAGTTTTATAACGAGGAGGAATCCTTGGGGAGGGTACTTTTGTGTTGGAAAAGTCATCATTAAAGTTTTATGTTGATTAGGTATATAGGATATGTTTCAGAAAGACCTGAAAAAAGGCTAAATCCACAGAGTAATCACAAAAGACATAAAACATGAAAAAAATCAGACATTTTATCCTAACCTGAAAGCTTTATTCATGAATTATGCAAAAAAACTGTGAAAGTTTTATTTAATAAACCCTAGGTTTAGTTGATGATTTATCAATGATGTTTTCCAAAATTTCAAATGTTCTAATTGAATATTATTTGAGATAAACTGAAGATTTAAGCCCATTATGCACCTGGATTATATGATACACTTTTGAGAAATTTAATCATCATTCTTTGATTCTTTAATAACGTCACATCTTTTCTTCCATTGTATATTAAAGAGCTTACAATTAGTATTATTCATCAGCAAAATATGGTACATATCATCTATCTTTCTTAGTTTAGGTCATGTTAGTCACTCAGTCATGTCCGAATCTTTGCAACCCCATGAGCTATATAGCCTGCCAGGCTCCTGTCCATGGGATTCTCCAGTCAAGAATACTGGAATGGGTTGCCATTTCCTTCTCCAGGGGATATTCCTGAGCCAGGTTTCAAACCCAGATCTCCCACACTGCAGGCAGATCCTTTACTGCCTAAACTACCAGGGAAGCCCAGTTTAGGTCATCAATTGTATCTTTATTAGTTTAGGTCATAAATTGTATCAGAATTTCCTTGATGGCTGAGCTGGTAAAGAATCTGCCTGCAAGGCAGGAATCACAGTAGACTCCAGTTTGATCCCTGGGACTGAAGGATTCCCCAGAGGAGGAAATGACAACCTATGCCCATATTCTTACCTGAAAAATGCCAAGGACAGGGGAGTCTGGTGGTTTACAGTCCATGGGGTTGCAAAAGATTGGATATGACTGAGCAGCAGCTGTGAACTAACTTCAGTTCAGTTCAGTTCAGTCGCTCAGTTGTGTCCAATTCTTTGCGACCCCATGAATCCCAGCACGCCAGGCTTCCCTGTCCATCACCATCTCCTGGAGTTCACTCAGACTCATGTTTATCGAGTCCGTGATGCCATCCAGCCATCTCATCCTCTGTCGTCCCCTTCTCCTCCTGCCCCCAATCTCTCCCAGCATCAGACTCTTTTCCAGTGAGTCAATTCTTTGCATGAGGTGGCCAAAGTACTGGAGTTTCAGCTTTAGCATCATTCCTTCCAATGAAATCCCAGGGCTGATCTCCTTCAGAATGAACTGGTTGGATCTCCTTGCAGTCCAAGGGTCTCTCAAGAGTCTTCTCCAACACCAGACTTCAAAAGCATCAATTGTTCAGCACTCAGCCATCTTCACAGTCCAACTCTCACACCCATACATGACCATAGGAGAAACCATAGCCTTGACTAGATGGACCTTAGTTGACAAAGTAATGTCTCTGCTTTTGAATGTACTATCTAGGTTGGTCATAATTTTCTTCCAAGGAGTAACTGTCTTTTAATTTCATGGCTGCAGTCAACATCTGCAGTTTTCCCTTGGTATCTCTAATTTTCTTGAAGAGATCTCTCGTCTTTCCCATTCTGTTCTTTTCCTCTATTTCTTTGCATTGATCACTGAAGAAGGCTTTCTTATATCTTCTTGCTATTCTTTGGAACTCTGCATTCAGATGCTTATATCTTTCCTTTTCTTCTTTGCTTTTCGCCTCTCTTCTTTTCACAGCTATTTGTAAGGCCTCCCCAGACAGCCATTTTGCTTTTTTGCATTTCTTTTCCATGGGGAGGGTCTTGATCCCTGTCTCTTGTACAGTGTCACGAACCTCATTCCATAGTTCATCAGGCACTCTATCTATCAGATCTAGTCCCTTAAATCTATTTCTCACTTCCACTGTATAATCATAAGGGGTTTGATTTAGATCATACCTGAATGGTCTAGCAGTGAACTAACTTGGATCAAGGCAAATACGGTTCTTCTCCACTTTGTTGCATTTAAACTAATTTTTAAAAGAGACATTTTGGCTAGGAGTTAAGAGTTTACTTTTGATTTAAAGTTATGCTTGTTGATAAACCTTATTTTGTGCTATTGTATTATATAATACATTAAATACACTATTGTACATATGATATATGACCTTTAAAGCAAATCCAGGAAATTTTATTTTGTCTGTACCACTAAAGTCAACACTCATTTTCAGTTTCTTATTTCAGTCATGATGTTTTTACAGGGAAAGCAGATTGTCTAGTAAATAAATAGTCATTTTGAAATGAGTTTAAGTACTGTTGGAGTTTTAAGAAAGCATTTATTTTTTAGTGAGAATTATAATATGCAATGATATAATCAATTTTTGTTGTTGTTTTGATTGTTAAATCATGTCCTTTTCTTTTTAACCCCGTGGACTCTAGCCACCAGTCTCTTCTATCCATGGGATTTCACAAGCAAGAATACTGGAGTGGGTTGCCATTTTCTTGGCCAGAGGATTTCTTAACCCAGGAGTTGAACCTATATTTCCTGCATTACAGCCATATTCTTTACCATTGAGCCACCTGAGGAACCCATAGTATTCAACACTTGGCTGTATTTGCTTTATCTGTATTTTTCCTTGCTAAAATATTTTAAATCAATCCCTGATTATTTTATCCCTATATAGTTTAGTTTTAAACCTATAAAATTAGAACATTTTCTGACATAGCCAAAAGAATATTATTGCACCTAAAAATTGCAATTTCTTAATATCATCAAATACTTTATTCTTATGGAAATGTCCATGTTTGTCTTAAAAGAGCTATTTTTACACTTAACTTGTTCAAATCAATATGAAAAAGATGTAAACCCTGCATTTTTATGTGTCTTAAATCTCCTTTAGTCTAGAATAGTCCCCACCCCTTATTTTTCATGTCATTAACTTCTTGAAAACTCAAGTAGTCTTATGTTTGTAGATTTGAAGATTTATGGGACAAATATTTCTTTATGATAATTTCTTTCACCTTATAAAGTCAGTGAGTCCATTTGCTGGCAGTATGATATGAAGGCTGAATTTTAAAAACAGTGAAAATGATGGAAATTGGAACATGAACTTCTTAAGTTCACATTTCCCTCATACTGGAAGTTTGGTGATCATCAATTTACACTATGATTTATTTTCTTCTAAGGAGCAGTGGAGAAAAAGGAATGAAGAGAGCAGTGGTGTGAAATCATCTTATTTTCTATCCCCATGGTAAATGAGTGAAAATGGGACCAGGAAATTAAGACTTTAGGCAGAATAGCAGTTTAATGCATGGACCGGACCGTGTGATCTAGATTATAGTATTTATGCATCCAGACTACAATAGGAAAGGTATAAAGATTAGAAGGTGCTAATGGAGAAACATTTTTTGAGAAGCTCAGTGGATTACCTTTCCTGATCAGACTGAAGAACAGTATAGCCAAACAAGCCAGCAGGAAGAATAGAATAATGGTAAGAATAACAAAATAACAGTAGCGATAATAATGTTAAATAATAAGTGGCTAGGATTCTCAGGTGGTGCCAGTGATAAAGAACACACTTGCCAATGTGGGAGACGCAAGGGACTTCAGTTTGGTCCCTGGGTCAGGAAGATCCCTTGGAGAAGGAAATGGCAACCCACTCCAGTACTCTTGCCTGGAAAATTCCACAGACAGAGAAGCCTGCATGAGGTGCAAAGTGTCAGACACGACTGAGCACACACACATAATAAGTGGCTGAAATATATTTATCTTTCACTGTATATAAAACTTTCAAACAAGTTGATTGATATTAAGTTGATTATTTCACATTTAGAGCAAATCGGATGTATGGTCATGAGGGAGGTTCACTGAAATGAGTTGTTGGAAAACACAACAGTTAGAAAAACAGGAGACAAAAAGACCTGGACCTAAATGGTCCACTATGAGCCTTGTTAAAGGTTTCTAGAATTGTGGTAGGATTGGTTATGGAGAGAACAGCTTATTGCTGTTCTCTTCAAAGACTGGGGAGGAGGAGAACAGTCACAAAGTCATCATTCTGTAAGAGGCACTGGCATTGCTCTTGTCCACTCACAGTGTGCATCATTTTCCCTGCAGATATCAGTTTCGGTCCATATAATTCAGACAAAAGTAATTATATACCACTACCTAAACCTCTGTTCAGAGAAGGAGATGGCACCCCACTCCAGTATTCTTGCCTGGAAAATCCCATGGACAGAGGAGCCTGGTAGGCTGCAGTCCATGGGGTGGCTAAGAGTCGGGCACGACTGAGAGACTTCACTTTCACTTTTCACTTTCATTCATTGGAGAAGGAAATGGCAACCCACTCCAGTGTTCTTGCCTGAAGAATCCCATGGACAGAGGAGCCTGGCAGGCCATGGTCCATGGGGTCACAAGAGTCAGACATGACTGAAGTGAGTAAGCATGAATTTTGTTCTATAAACAATTCTCACTACAGCTGACTCTTAACTAGGAATGCCACTGAAGTAATTTGGAAAGATTATACCCACTTCTGAATAGTTTTTAAACTCTAGCTTGAAAATATAGCTCCCGCTTCAAAGCCTTTTACTATCTACTACCTTACATTGGGCTTCCCAGGTGGCACTAGTGGTAAAGAACCCCCCTGCCAATGCAGGAGACAGAAGAGATGCGTGTTCAGTCCCTAGGTTGGGAAGATCCCCTGGAGAAGGAAATGGAAAGCTGTTCAGTATTCCTGCCTGGAGAATACCATGGACAGAGAAGCCTGGTGGACTACAGCCCATGGGGCCACAAGGAGTTGGACATCTAAAGTGACCTAACGCACACACAGCTTGTGTTATACTACCATTCTGCTTACCTGCACGTAACTACCTGCTTCATGACCACTTGAAATACATCACCTCAATTCCACATTCTTAACTCAGCAGCACCAAACTAAAACCTTGACTTCCTTCATGTTTTAGCGGAAGTCAGGTTTCAATCCAGTGGCAAGTCCTGGAAACTTTACAGATCCTTCTATCTCTACTCACACTGTACTAGACCCCACCCCATCTCCAACAGACAACTCCAGAATACTTCTGACCAGCACTCACTGCCTCTGGAAACCAGCTAACACCTTTGTGATGTCTATCAGATCACACTAGTACCATCTTAAAATCGATTGCAATGCCATATCATGATAGGTGGGTTGGTTCATGCTCACCTTTCTGCGGTCTTTTATAACAGTATTCTTTCTCCCCCTTCCACAAGCCATGCTTGTCTAGTTCTCAGAGATTTGCAGAGACTGATCCCACCTTTTTGGAAACCACTCATTTTCATTATTCAAGTCACAAACCAAATGATACCTTCTCATGATGCCTTCCCTAACACAGAGAATTGAATTTTACCCATTTTTTTTCTTCATAGTTTACCATGACTAAAAGTAATATTATTTATATGTCTTTGTTTTCATTGTTGAGTCACTGAGTGATGTTTTCTGACTATTGCACCTGCATGGACTGTAGTCCACCAGGCTCTTCTGCCCATGACACTTCCTAGGCAACAATACTGGAGTAGGTTGCCATTTTCTTCTCCAGGGGATCTTCCTTACCCAGGAATCGAACACATATCTCCTGCATTGCAGGCAGATTCTTTACCACTGAATGATCTAGGGAGCCCATTTGTATGTCAACTGACTATCAATTCAAATCGAAGAATAAGTATTATCATTGACATTTTCTGACTAATCACCCAGAAGCATACAAGAGTTTATCATACAGTAAAAGTGAAAAAGTGAAGTTGCTCAGTCATGTCTATGTCAATTTACTATCAATTCAAATTGAAGAATAAGTATTGTCATTGACATTTTCTGACTAATCACCCAGAAGCATACAAGAGTTTATCATACAGTAAAAGTGAAAAAGTGAAGTTGCTCAGTCATGTCCAACTCTTTGCAACCTCATGGACTATAGCCTACCAGGCTCCTCTGCCCATGGCATTTTCCAGGCAATAGTACTGGAGTGGATTGCCATTTCCTTCTCCAGTGGATCTTCTTGACCCAGGGATTGAATCTGGGTCTCCCTCACTGTAGACAGATGCTTTTACCATCTGAGCCACCCAGGAAGTCCAAGAATTCAATAAATAATTGAATACGTGGATAGAATGACCAGTACATTTGGGTTACCTTGTGATTCAGAGACTAAATAATTTTAAGCAAACTTGAAATTATGAACATTGCCTTTAATTAATAATAAATTTATGTATTTGTTTGCCCTTTTACAGCTAAATGGAGGATGCATGCCAGATATGATAGTGTCATCATTAATATAGGATTTGATAGATTTATAATCATTTTAAGCTCAAAAAACTTATTCTTCATCAAAATATAATTAAAATGGTAATAGTGTATATTGAATGCTTTTATCATAAGACTATGCTGCCAGTTTCCTTTTACATTATATATACTGGAACTTTTACAGTCATATGTGTCTTTGCTCAAGAGAGACTGTAAGTTTGTAGGCATGTGTATGTGTCCAGGGATGTATACATTCTTTGTCCCTTTTACGGTAATGACAAAGTGCTAGGATTATTTCCAAATGGATCTATTTGAGTTATAAGACACTTTACAATCTATTTTGAAAAATAACACTTAAATATTTATGAAACCACACAGGATTTTAAAAAGCTGTGGTTAAGAATTTTAACCTGTTCTTTTTATTATGAAATATTTCAGACATTAAAGGTATGATGAATAATGTAATAAATACCCATACATTTAACTCCCAGCTTAGGAAACAAACATTAAAAATAGAATAGGAGCCCTGCATATACCCCTTTTTACTACAAACTTTCTTTAACCCAGAAAAAGTAAGCACTCTGAATGTGGCATATTTCATTCCCATGCAAGTCTTAAAATTTTATGACCTTTTTCTTTTAATCTCTAGACTACTTCTATTATTTTGCATGCTTTTAGATTCTTTAATGTATACTTCAATTTGCTTTTATTCTTTGCTCAAGTTTTTCAAAGAATCATACATATTGATTGTTGAATTTCTAGTCCATTTGCTCTTACTGCAGCTTAGTGTTCTATCTGATGCCTTTAGTAAACCATGTCTAATTTCATAACTAAATACTAATGATCATTGTTTCCCCTCTTTCAACAGTGTTAATAGCATTCTTGTTCATTTCAATCACATTCCCAAGAGTTTCTCTAGGACACAATTAGCAATGGGATCTGTGGTTTTAATTCTCATTATCTTGATTATCAGTGAAGCTGAGTATTTTTTTTTTCATGTTTACTAGCATCCTTTCTTCCTCTATACATTGCATATCTATATGTTGACTTTAATCCTATATTGTATTATAAATCTTGTATATTAGCCTAGAGAAATTCCTTATATTTCTGACCATCAATGTTTTACTCTAGTATTTAGATTACCATCTAGTTTGAGAGTTGCCCTTATATTTTTTAAATGGGAAAGCCCATTTTTGTTTTTACTGGAGGCTCAGGTAACACATGACAGTTCATAAAATGGCTTCAGAGGTAGGGAGGAGCAGGGAAACAAAAAATAACCTGGGATGGGGGAAAAAAACAAACAAACAAACAACCAGGAGGAGGGAAGAGCTGGCTGGTTCCTTCTCAACCTGATTCAGGAGATTTGCCTTTTAAAAAAGTTTTCGTGAATCGAACCGAAGTTTTTGATATATGCTCTTGCTCAGTTGCTCAGTCACGACTGACTCTTTGCGACCCCGTTGACTGTAGCCCACTGGGCTCCTCTATCTGCGTTATTCTCTAAGCAAGAATACTGGAGTGGATTGCCATTTCTTCCATCAGGGGATCTTCCCTATCCAGGGATAAAGCCTGTTCTTCCTGCATTGCAGATGGATTCTTTACTGCTGAGCCATAAGGGAAGCCCCTCTGTTTTAATATAACAACACTAGGTTTAATAATTTTTTTTCCTTATTTTACATGTTCTCACTAAAGAACTCTTCTCTATCTTGTTGCCTAGAGATGAACACACAAGAATGTAATTGAAATTGATTTTGTGTGTGGAATGAGAAGTAATCCAATGTTTGTCCACGTGGATAACAAACCTCCCATGGATTATTTGTTTCACTCATCTGCAATGCCTCTTTCTTTTATATTTCAAATATCTATACATGTATCTAATGGTCTATCTTTTTTTTTTCTTGTTGTTCTGTCTAATTACTTATACTTGCACCATTCAATGTTTTCATTAGTATAGTTTCACAATTAGTCTTGGTATCTGAAAGGATGTGTCATCTAGCATTAAAGTGTCTTCAAAACTGTCTTAGGTGTTTTGAGCTATTTTGGGATCATCCTCAGAAGGAGGAAATGGCAGCCCACTCCAGTAATGTTGCTTGGAGAATCCCGTGGACAGAGGAACCTGGTGGGCTACAGTCCATGGAGTCGCAAAGAGTCAGATATGACTGAGGATACATGCGCAAGAGACATCACAAAAGTGATGAATTTAAAAATCAGTTAAAAAAATTCCACCTAAACAAAGTAATACTCTCTAATAGGGTTTTGATTAAAATGTTATTAACCAAGAAGCAATGAATTTTTTGTGTTTGTGCTGTTTTCCTCTGCATTTATTCAGTTAATTTCAGTTCAGTCGCTCAGTCATGTCTGACTCTGCAACCCCATGGACTGCAGCACACCAGGCTTCCCTGTCCATCACCAAGCCCCCAGAGCTTACTCAAACTCATGTCCGTTTAGTCAGTGATGCCATCCAACCATCTCATCCTTCATCATCCCCTTCTCCTCCAGTTTTCAATATTTCCTAGCATCAGGGACTTTGCCAGTGAGTCAGTTCTTTGCATCAAGTGGCCAAAGTATTGGAGTTTCAGCTTCAGCATCAGTCTTTCCAATGAACATTCAGTATTGATTTTGTTTAGGATGGACTGCTTTGATCTCCTTGCAGTCCAAGGGACTCTCAAGAGTCTTCTCCAACACCATAGTTCAAAAGCATAAATTCTTCTGCACTCAGCTTTCTTTATAGTCCAACTCTCACATCCATACATGACTACTGGAAACACCATAGCTTTGACTAGACAGACCTTTGTTGGCAAAGTAATGACTCTGCTTTTTAATATGCTGTCTAGGTTGATCATAGCTTTTCTTCTAAGGAGCAAGTGTCTTTTAATTCCATGGCTATAGTGACCATCTCCAGTGATTTTGGAGCCCAAGAAAATAAAGTCTGTTAATGTCTGTCATTGTTTCCCCATCTATTTGCCATGAAGTGATGGGACCAGATACCATGATCTTAGTTTTCTGAATGTTGAATTTTAAGCCAACTTTTTCACTATCCTCTTTCACTTTCAGAAAGAGGCTCTTTAGATCCTCTTCACTTTCTGCCATAAGGATGGTGTCATCTGCATATCTGAGGTTATTGATATATGTTTTGGCAATCTTGATTCCAGCTGTGCTTCATCCTGTCCAGCATTTCATGATGTACTCTGCATAGAAGTTAAATAAGCAGGGTGAAAATATACAGCCTTGATATTCTCCTTTCCCAATTTGCATTTATCCAGATATATTTAAAACATGTGTTTTAGTAGATTTATATCTTCTTCTGTACACTTTTGACTTGTATTTTTTCATTTGAACTTAATCAGTTTTAATTAGTTGCACTTTTTATATTCATTTATTGGAGAAGGCAATGGTACCTCACTCCAGAACTCTTGCCTGGAAAATCCCATGGACGGAGGAGCCTGGTAGGCTGCAGTCCATGGGGTCGCTAAGAGTCAGGCACGACTGAGCGACTTCACTTTTGCTTTTCACTTTCATGCACTGGAGAAGGAAATGGCAACCCATTCCAGTAATCTTGCCTGGAGAATCCCAGAGATGGAGGAGCCTGGTGGGCTGCCATCTATGGGGTCACACAGAGTCGGACACGACTGAAGAGACTAAGCAGCAGCAGCATGCAGTTTTTAAGAA
>SJYC01139303.1:0-10434 GCA_006408675.1 Madoqua kirkii
ACACACACACACACACAAACTACAGACCAATATCACTGATGAACATAAATGCAAAAATTCTTAACAAAATTCTAGCAATCAGAACCCAACAACACACTAAAAAAATCATACACTATGACCAAGTGGGCTTTATCCCAGGGATGCAAGGATTCTTCAATATCCGCAAATCAATCAATGTAATTCACCACATAAACAAATTGAAAAATAAAAGCCATATGATTATCTCAATAGATGCAGAGAAGGCCTTTGACAAAATTCAACATCCATTTATGATTAAAACTCTCTGTGTTTTCTTTTAATTTTTGCATTTTATATGACATTATTGCTTGTTTGCAATTTTTTACTTGACATTCTAACATTTTTATTTTCACTGCACTTCTTGTGACACTTTTGCAGAGTAATTGTGATATTACATAGTCAGGGGTGATTATTGACTTTTATGTCAGCTTCTAACACAATGTAATAAGCTACCATACAATGCAATTAAGTTCAATATTTTTATATGATTTGGTAGTTTCTCTGTATCAATTAAGTAATTTCCCTATATTAGTTTGCTAAGAAGGATTTACTTTTTTTCATCATGACTTTGATTTTTTGCATTTTATATGACATTATTGCTTGTTTGCAATTTTTTACTTGACATTCTAACATTTTTATTTTCACTGCACTTCTTGTGACACTTTTGCAGAGTAATTGTGATATTACATAGTCAGGGGTGATTATTGACTTTTATGTCAGCTTCTAACACAATGTAATAAGCTACCATACAATGCAATTAAGTTCAATATTTTTATATGATTTGGTAGTTTCTCTGTATCAATTAAGTAATTTCCCTATATTAGTTTGCTAAGAAGGATTTACTTTTTTTCATCATGACTTTGAGTGGAATTTTATTCTCTATTTTCCCTGCATTTGTTATTGTGGTCTTAGGGATTTTTTTCTCTGTTACCTTGTTAATGGCACCCCACTCCAGTACTCTTGCCTGGAAAATCCCATGGGCAGAGGGGCCTGGTAGGCTGCAGTCCATGGGCTCTCTCAGAGTCAGACACAACTGAGCGACTTCACTTTCTCTTTTCACCTTCACGCATTGGAGAAGGAAATGGCAACCCACTCCAGTGTTCTTGCCTGGAGAATCCCAGGGACGGGGAAGCCTAGTGGGCTGCCATCTGTAAGGTCGCACAGAGTCGGACATGACTGAAGCGACTTAGCAGCAGTGCTAAACAGTACTAGATTTTCTATTAATCAGCCATTTCTATTTTATGTGTTTTTTCCATTTCTATTCTTATAGATCTTTAAATGCAAATTATAATGTTTATTTTACTAACATTGATTTTAGGATTATTGCCCTTGAGTTACTGATTGGAATTATTCTACAATTTTATTTTATTAGCGTGCTTGTATGGTTTTCATATTAATATTATATGAGACATAGAGAATAAGTTGGGAAGTGTTCTCTCTTTATATTCACCTGTAGAATCTGTAATAGTTTGGATTTATTTCTTCCTTGGATATTTAGTACAATTTTATAATTATAGAGACCTAATGTGTGTTCATGTTTGCCTTAAACCTGCTAGGTTAAAATTTACATAAACTTGATCACATTATTATTGTTTCTTTCATCTTCATCATAGGTGAAACTGTAACTGTTTTCTTCCTAATAATGATTTTAGTGCCATTTCTGTTGCTCTCTTTCCTAAAGATACATCTTAGGTGGTGTTTCAATAATATATTTTCACAGATGATCACTTTAGTTTTACAATTGTTGAGTTTATTAGGTGGTAAAATTATTGAGTTGACTGTGGGAATATTCTGAGACTTTTTTTAAGAGTGCATCCTTCCAAAACTATCTCTCTCTCTCTCCCTTTCTTTCTCTGTCTGTCTGTCTATGTGACTATCTACCTACCTACTCACTGATCAATCTATTTAATAGATAATAAGTACATGCATTCCACTTTGAGTTTCCTCACCAGCCCCTCCTGGGAGAGTGCATGTGCATCTGCTTTTTATTTTTAAAACTCAGGTGCTATACATCTGTGTCTCTTTCCTCTGTGGGAGAGGGAGAGGGTAGGATGATTTGGGAGAATGGCATTGAAACATGTATAATATCATATAAGAAACTAATCACTAGTCTAGGTTTGATGCATGATACTGGATGCTTGGGGCTGGTGCACTGAGATGACCCAGAGGGATGGTATGGGGAGGGAGGTGGAGGGGAGGGTTCAGGATGGGGAACACGTGCATACCTGTGGTGGATCCATGTTGATGTATGGCAAAACCAATACAATAGTGTAAAGAAATTAACCTCCAATTAAAATAAATAAATTTATATTAAAAAATAAAATAAAATTAAAAAAAAAAACCTCAGGTGCTTAAGGGCAGACCTTGATTTTATTTTTTTCCTTCACATTAGAGCAGAGATCTCATTAGAGCTATTTCTTTTTTGCTGATTATACATTTTTGTCCTTTCCCTGGAAAGAGGGACTGCTAAGATTTTCGAGCATTGATTGTACTATATTGTGGGGACCTGAAGCCTTGCCTCCTGTCTTTTGGCAGATATTAAAACCTCAGATTGTAAGTTATGAGACTGGGAAATTCCCAAAAAGTAGCTAGAGTGTGAAAACATTCTCTATAATGTGGTTTTTGACTCATTGTTTTTGGACTTGAGTAATTTCTCATAGTTTATTGTAATGTTCCCTATTCATTTAAACGTGTGTTTTTATATCTTCTCCCACATCTATATGTCTCTTAGAAGAGTTATTGTTGTTCAGTGGCTAAGTTAGGTCTGACTCTTTGTGATCCCATGGACTGCAGCATACCAGCCTCCCTGTCCTCCACTATGTCCCAGAGTTTGCTCAAATTCCTGTCGATTGAGTTGGTGATGCCATCCAACCATCTCATCCTCTGCTGCCCACTTCTTTTGTCTTCAGTCTTTCCCAGCATCAGAGTCTTTTCCAGTGAGTAGGTTCTTCACATCTGGGGGACAAACTATTGGAGCTTCAGCAGCAGCCTCAGTCCTTCCAATGAATATTCAGGGTTGATTTCCTTTAGGATTGACTAGTTCGATGTCTTTGAGGTCCATGGGACTCTCAAGAGTAGTTAGATTTAGTTGTTGACCACAATGCTAAAAATTGCACTCAACGTACACTTACATATTAGGTTTTGTTCCTTAGATAATAAATACAAAATGTCCAACTTCATTTTACTTCATCAGTAACTCTCAATATTTATATGTTAACTAGCTACTTTCAAAATAATGAACATTATTCCCCCAATGTCCATTATTTTAAATTTGCTTATGTTATTCAACAATATTTGCCTTCAGGTAATGTTCTAATTTGGTTCATTTTGTATCATCTAGCATATTCCTACTTTTTAAACCTTGAAATACTTTATACTGCACACACACACACACACACACACACACACGTGCACACACACATACTAGCACATGATTTCATTTAAATGCACTACCAGATCATGAAGAGCAGTGATATTTCTGAGAATTTTATAGCCCATCATTCAGTTGATTCATTTCATGCTGTGTACTTATCACATATATACATATCTTTACCTCTATTTCACATTAGCATATAATTGAAGCCTTTATACATATACTATTCTACTTTAAAAAGCAGAAATACTCTGTTTACTGAACTCCTCTGATCTAGTGCTGTTGTGTTTTATGTGATTAATGACTTTCATTTGTAAATTCTATTTATTCATCTTTCATCCAGGCAGCTTTCAGCTTGTTAGAAACCTGAACTCTGGAATTTTGTCATGTCTTAACACTTTTTTTCAGGATTGGAAGTACAATAGTATATTTTCATTATAAACTAATTCATACATGGTCAGAAAAATTTTAAATTTGAGCCCACTGTTATTTCCTGCTTCATGCCATGTTTCTTAGTTCATATATCTCTAATTATTAATGAGACACTCACCTTGGATATATATTTATTTTTCAGAAGTAATATGTCATTTATTTAAATCCT
The DNA here is from genome assembly GCA_006408675.1 of Madoqua kirkii. NCBI lineage: Eukaryota > Metazoa > Chordata > Mammalia > Artiodactyla > Bovidae > Madoqua > Madoqua kirkii. Next base: position 3,993 of record SJYC01139303.1, read on the forward strand.
CATAGTTATTTTCATTATTTTTTCATTTGGTAAAACTTCAGATTTACTCATGTATTAATGATATCTGGATCTGTTTTCTTCATTATTACTCCTGGAGTTTTCAAACTTTATCATGCTCAGATATACCTGAGTTGCTGAAAATGTCAAGTCTAGCTACGCCACTGAATATTCTGCTTCAGTATATCTGAGGTATGGCACATTAATCTTCATCTTTAATGAAGATTATCCAGCTAGTGATGTTTCATGCTAGCACTGCACTCTTCACAGATACTGCAGACATTTTATAATGGGTAGGGATTTTGGATTGAAAGGAGATTCTACCAGAAGTAATTAATGTAGAAAATACTGGAAAAGGTGCTTGAATAGCCACCACTTGCTGGCCATTTATAAATCTGACATTGCCTAAACTTAATTTGAAATGTTATTAGAAGTTAGCATAGACATAACCAAAGAGATTATGCACACGTCTTGTCTGGGTGGTGATTTAGTCACTAAGTCACGTCCAACTCTGCTACCTCTAGACTGTAGTCTGCCAGGCTCCTGTCCATGGGATTTCCCAGGCAAGAATATTGGATTGGGTTGCCATTTCCTTCACCAAGAGATCATAAAACTGACATTTCTCTAACTTAATTTGAAATGTTATTAGGGGCTAGCATATACATAATCAAAGAGATTAAATATTTGTCTTGCTTAGCAGTACTTTTCCTAATCTGTGATCCTTCTCACTTATATTATACAATGTTGCAGGAATGAATTTCACAAAAACAAGTAGCTTTGAAAGCATGCCAGGTAAAATATTAATTTCGGCTACATGTTTAACTTGGCATTTAATAGAGCATAATAACTCATTCTTAAAGAAATAGGAATTTTATAATTTTCTTATTTTCAATGTTTTTGAGAGTTCCTACTATAAACTTTAAATTATATAATTGTTATTAATCAGTTTGAATATATGAAATCAATATTGTTTTTCTTTCAGAAAAACTGGGTCTAAAACAAAAATTAACAAAAAATCAATCTCTTTTATAAAACAGTCTCATAAGGGATTCCTTATTTGAGACAAAGAATGAGTTCTAATAATCTTCCATCAGTAAGCTGCTATTTCCAAAATAGCTTTTCTAAAATAGATTTTCCCATATTTCTTATTTACTTTTCCTAAGTAAACCATGAGAATTTGGAAAGAAATCTCTTTAATTAGCCTATGTTGTAATACTTTTAAAGATGCTACTATAAACTGACTATTTGTGTCCTTCCAAAATTCATATGTTGAAATGTAATCCCCAAGGTATTTGGAGGTGGGGCTTTTGGGAGGTGATTAAGTCATGAGAGTGAAACCCTCATGAATGGGATTGATGTTCTTACAAAAGAGAGCCCAGAAAACTGGCTTACTTCCACTTTGTGAAGACACAGCGAGAAGATTCTTAGATTTTCTGACATATATAAATTAAAATGATGTTGAGTTTATTGGCTCATTTTAAAAATTCTACACTTTCATTCCTGATTTTATACAGAGCTTTATAATTTTATTTGCTTCCTAAGAAGCTACAAATGAACATTGCAATAATATACTATAGCTAATAAGTTATCTAGATTGTATTAAATCATTTGGCTTTCAGATAACTTTGTAATTATTCTAAGTTATCATATTATTATAAACGTGACAGCTAAATCAGCTTAGATTAAAGGGATTAAATGGCATGTTCCAGAAGAAGCAGTAGTGTCTTAGCTCCATCTAGGACATTCGGAGAAGTCAGGTGAAATTTTTAGAAACTTAAGTGAAATATGGCTCTAAGACCAGCTTCCCCAGTGGCCCAGTGGCTAAGAATCTTTCCATAATGCAGGAGCCGTAGAAGACATAGTTTCGACCCCTGGGATGGGAAGGTTACCCTGGAGGAGGGCACGGCAACTCACTCCAGTATTCTTGCCTGGAGAATGCTATGGACAGAGGAGCCTGGCGGGCTACAGTCCACAGGGTCCGAAAGAGTTGGACATGACTGAAGCAACTTGGCATGCACTCACACATGGCTCTAAAGCAAATATAAATGAAAATGTGTGAAAGATTTTATTTAACTGACCAATCGATGAGGAAATTACTTAGATGTTAAAATCAACTCAAGGAACATTTGGTAAATGAGGTATATAATCAATCTAACTAATAAATACTGAAGATAAAACTGTTGGATTAGAAAACTAATTGCCATTCAATTGCTAAGTCATGTCTGACTCCATGGACTGCGGCAGGCCAGGCCTCCCTGTCCTTTACTCTCTCCCGGGTTTTCTCAGACTCATGTCCATTGAGTCAGTGATGCCATTCAACCATCTCATTCTCTGTTGCCCCCTTCTCTTCCTGCCCTCAGTCTTTCCCAGCATCAGGGTCATTTCCAATGAGTTGGCTCTTGGTTAATGTTTTACAAACCACAGTCTCTAGGATTATCTGTTTCACAGGACAGAGATTAAATGTATTTCTCATAGGTTTAAAAAAGAAACAAAGCAAACAACTACAGGTCAATAGCTGGGAATTGATTGGGCAATATTTTGACACAATGCACAATGTTATTTTAACTGGCTTTGGGCAGATTCTCTGGTAATGAAAACGTTTTTACTTGGAAGATATCTGAGGGAGTATCTATTCTAGTCTTCATTTAATAGACAGAGAAAGAGAAGTTCCAAGAAGTAAAATAAATGACTGAGTCAATGCAGACAGCAAGTTGAGATAGAACCAGAACTAGAATCCAAAATCAGTGCTAGTTCTACCAAAATGCATAACTTTTCACACCAAATATAATAGATATGAAGCTGACAAAATACCCTTTCATTGTAGCCTGAGTGTGAAATTCTGTAGGTCCCAGGATAAACAAATAAACAAAAATGACCAAGAAAACCAAGAAACAGTTTTCTTGCTTCTTGTACCTGCACTTGTTTTATTATGTTTAAAACTGATCTTAAATGCAAGTAAAGGCATGAATTCAAACAACTGTAATGTGCACCTAAAATATAGTGAAAGTCTATTTTTATCAAGAGGAATGCATTATTTCACATTTTATAACACTGAACTAGAAGGAGTTGCCATGTTAACTTTTAAGTCCTGCTGTGGGTTCATAAATTATGGTGAATGGTATTTTGGGGACTATAAATTAATAGATTGTAATGACTCTGAGGAAGTCCTTGCAGCACTCTTGTGTGATTGAGGTAAGCCAAATTCAAGGTCAGAAAATAGTGCGTATATATTCTTGATCCTCCTGGCTCTCTCTGCCTGCCCTGCTGTCAGACTTAATTCTTTTCAATCATCCCTCTGCTCACTTTATATCTCAGGAAAAAAAAAAAAAAACAGGTGTAACAAATAGCATTTTACTGGGAGGTAGGGGCCTGCAGTGATAACACCACGTGTAGAGCTCCTTTCTTTTATGCTGAACATCCTCTGTTGGCTTTGAAAGAAGTCAGTGTTGGAAAGAATAGATTCAAATATTTGTAAATTAATCTCTGTGGAATATTCCAGGTTCCACACTCCTCGGTTTGAAACATAAGTCTGACAATTCTATTTCTGCCTGTTTGTGAAATTTAACATTAATTCAAACAGTGTAAAGGCCCCAAATAGTAGCATCTACCTGTTTTGCCAGACAAACATCCTATTGGCCAATTCTCTGTTCTACTATTTCATTATAAATTTATTCATATCAAATAATAAATATTAGCAATAAAAATATTTTTAGTTGATGGAAATATAGCATTTTTTATGCAATCTTTTTTTTTTTTGGTTCATACATTCAAAACAACAGCCCCCCCCCCAAACTACAGAATGTACGTTCTAGGTATCAGTGGTATATCATTCATAGCTAGAGCCTTGATACTAAATATTAAAAATGCAAACAATTTGACATGATATACATCTTAGTACATAATAGTTGAGTCAGTACTCCTGTCTTAGTAAACAGATATTTTCTCTATCAATGTCTTGAAAACTTTATTTAGGAGAGTGCTTTTAGCTTTTGTGATTATAAAAGCATTATTTCGAGTTTAAAAACTCTTTTTATTTACTGAATTCATCATTGAAAGTTGAAACAAAACAAGCCGTACCACATTTATATTTCGTATTTTTATGTCAGAGCTAACAACAAAGAGACAGCCTTTATAAATTTCCCAGGGAAGGCAATCAGCTGCACACAGAACAGTGCAGCTAAGAAACAGTACACAGTGCTATCTCACCTAATAGGAGTACACTAAAAAAGCAGATGCATATTTTTCATGGGACAAATGACTGTGGCTATGGTGTTTCCATTGGTCATGTATGGATGTGAGAGTTGGACTGTGAAGAAGGCTGAGCACCGAAGAATTGATGCTTTTGCACTGTGGTGTTGGAGAAGACTTTTGAGAGTCCCTTGGACTGTAAGAAGATCCAACCAGTCCTTTCTGAAGGAGATCAGCCCTGGGATTTCTTTGGAAAGAATGATGCTGAAGCTGAAGCTCCAGTACTTTGGCCACCTCATGCGAAGAGTTGACTCACTGGAAAAGACTCTGATGCTGGGAGGGATTGGGGCAGGAAGAGAAGGGGACGACAGAGGATGAGAAGTTTGGATGGCATCACCGACTCGATGGATGTGAGTTTGAGTGAACTCTGGGAGTTGGTGATGGACAGGGAGGCCTGGCTTGCTGAGATTCATGGGGCGGCAAAGAGTCGGACACGACTGAGCAACTGAACTGAACTGAATTGATCCTCCAGAAACACAGAAGCAGTCAAAGCATTAACACATTTTTAGGTAAAAAGAGGAATGGAAATGGAACGTGTAAACAGGCTGATTATAGAACATAATTAATTCTGTAATGGAAATGCAAAGATGTGGTTTTCAAGTGACTCTTAAAAGCTGAGTTAGAATTTATCTGGTGAAAGATGATGAAGCACTGACAAGTATGTGGGTGAAGAGGTTTAGAAAAGCTTGTCGTGTTCAAAAACAGTGAGAATTTAAATGTCTATGATGCCATCAAAAAATCTAAAAATAGCAAAATTAAAACCACCAAATCAATGAATCATATTTAGAAAGAGATTAATGTGCATATAAGAGCAATTTATAAAGTGGGAGGCTTTAAATTCACAGACTTGAAGCTCCAGGGCATGAGTTACTGAATGGCTTATAACACAAAAATCAGGACGTTACTTCCCCTTTATGGTAATCACTTACAGTGGAGGTTCCCAGATAGCAGGGGATTGGTTAAAAGCGATTATCTCATTCCACTTTTGGAAGTTGACTTAAGCTTCTATTATCATTGTTAGACGCATATACAAGAAATAACCTAAGTGAAGTTTCACTTATATTTATGAAACAAGAGATTTAGAGTGCGTTTTGGTAGACTCCGGGGGAGTTGGTGATGGACAGGGAGGCCTGGCGAGCAGCGGTTCATGGGGTCGCAAAGAGTCGGACACGACTGAGTGACTGAACTGAACTGAACTGATTTGACTTAAATGGTTTTGTCTGCTTAGGGAATTCTCAACTCTAGTCTTCATTTTTTATTTGATTTTAATGATGTTTAGGCTCAAGCTAAAGGCTAATAGTAGCCATCACTGACATGAAGTTGAAAATAATGCACTAATCAGATAAAATGGATCCAGTGGGGCAGCAACAGTGGCCACCACCTTGAATAGCATAGCTGTGATCTATGGTGCCATTTATTATACTATTTTTAAGACTGCTTGTCCAAATGAGTATTTTTAGTATAACAAGAAGTTTTGCACATTCAAACTATATAAACTTATTTTAAAGTAAAATATAGGAGAAGAAATAGGTAACTCTAATTTAGACATAGAATAAACACAGAACTCTTATTCATGTATCCAGAGTTTCCTTTTTCTCCCTTACTTTGTTCTTTCCCAATAATAAAGACCTTTAAGCAGTTCTGTTCAATGTATCACTAGAATATAGATGTACTTTGTTAATTAATCCTGTACTCATTCAAATTCAAAGAGGTAATTTACTATTTATTGTAAAAATAGATTAATGGAAAATATATTTGTATACTTATATATAATAAGTATTATACAGTCAGGTTTAAATTTTGACAAAAGAATTATTAAACTAATTTTAATAATTATATTTCTCTGAATGTGAGAAGAAAACTTAAAATATTCTTCAACCATGTGATAAACTCAGTTTATAATGAATATTTACCATGAATGTGTGGTGATTTCATACCTACAGTTTATAGACGCAAGCATAGCACTTCCATTATCCATGACTCATTTGTGAAACTAATGTCCAGTGGTTCCTGAATAGCATTCTAAATTGCTCAGCAAATCACCAATAAAAGGATAGAAGTATAACTTCATAGACATAAATTATAAATTTATGATATTTAAAATATGCAGTGGTTACCTCATATAGGAAACTTTAATGTTAATACATTTAAACAAAAATAGAGCTATTTCCATGCATATAAATTGACAAATTACTTT
>SJYC01139304.1:40-13097 GCA_006408675.1 Madoqua kirkii
ACTCTTATTCATGTATCCAGAGTTTCCTTTTTCTCCCTTACTTTGTTCTTTCCCAATAATAAAGACCTTTAAGCAGTTCTGTTCAATGTATCACTAGAATATAGATGTACTTTGTTAATTAATCCTGTACTCATTCAAATTCAAAGAGGTAATTTACTATTTATTGTAAAAATAGATTAATGGAAAATATATTTGTATACTTATATATAATAAGTATTATACAGTCAGGTTTAAATTTTGACAAAAGAATTATTAAACTAATTTTAATAATTATATTTCTCTGAATGTGAGAAGAAAACTTAAAATATTCTTCAACCATGTGATAAACTCAGTTTATAATGAATATTTACCATGAATGTGTGGTGATTTCATACCTACAGTTTATAGACGCAAGCATAGCACTTCCATTATCCATGACTCATTTGTGAAACTAATGTCCAGTGGTTCCTGAATAGCATTCTAAATTGCTCAGCAAATCACCAATAAAAGGATAGAAGTATAACTTCATAGACATAAATTATAAATTTATGATATTTAAAATATGCAGTGGTTACCTCATATAGGAAACTTTAATGTTAATACATTTAAACAAAAATAGAGCTATTTCCATGCATATAAATTGACAAATTACTTTTTGGCACTTCTAATTTACAGCAGTCCTGGCATAAAAACCAAGCAATGTGAATGTCTCTTCCTACTCTTGAATCTACATAAAGATTAATCTTCTTGCTAAGTAAAGTGGAGTTATCAATCATTCATGCCTCTAAATGTCAGATACTAAGAACATACTACGCAATAAGATTATTTTTTGTTTTAATTTTGATGGTAAGATTATATGTACATCTTGACTATTCATCTTCTTTGATCTTTTATTTACTTGTGTTTACATTATAATAATGTTTGTGTATTTAGCTCTATATTCTTATCTGTGAATAAGATTTAGTAAATATTATACTGCTTCTATAACTAACAATGCTGGATAGTTTTATTTAGGTGTTTTACTGTTTTAAGTAAGTAAATAGGAACTCACCAGGGATTTAGCATTCTACTGATATGTCAGTTCAAAAGACAACCCTTTTCTCTGTCCTTATGGAGATCTGCCAATGGGGAAGTATATGTTGATGAGACTAAGTATTAGGCTCTTGATTATTTGTGACTATTAAAGAGACCACAGCACTTTTTACTAGAAAATAATAGTTTGATACATTTGACAATTTAACGTTTACATGGACAATTGTATTCATTCTTAATATATATATTTTTTATCACCCTCAGTATTCTTTTATTTACCACCAATTTTCATGTAGGGATAACCTTATATAAGGTATGCCTATAATGTTTTCTGTATAATCGTAAGGTATTTGATTTAGGTCATACCTGAATGCTCTAGTGGTTTTCCCTACTTTCTTCAACTTAAGTCTGAATTTGGCAATAAAGAGTTCATGATCTGAGCCACAGTCAATTCCTGGTCTTGTTTTTCCCAACTGTGTAGGACTTCTCCATCTTTGGCTGAAAAGAATATAATCAATCTGATTTCAGTAATGACCATCTGGTAATGTACATGTGTTGAGTCTTCTCTTGTGTTGTTGGAAGAGGGTATTGTCTATGACCAGTGTATTCTCTTGGCAAAACTCTGTTAGCCTTTGACCTGTTTCATTCTGTATTCCAAGGCCAACTTTACCTGTTACTGCAGATATCTCTTGACTTCCTACTTTTGCATTCCAGTTCCCTATAATGAAAAGGACATCTTTTTTGCATGTTAGTTCTGGAAGGTCTTGTAGGTCTTCACAGAACTGTTCAACTTCAGCTTCTTTGGAATGATAGGTCAGGGCATAGACTTGGAAACAAACGGAGATAAATTGGTCGTTTTTTCTTCTAAGTGATTCTTGTCCATAGTTGTAGATATAATGGTCATATGAGTTAAATTCACTCATTCCAGTCCATTTTAGTTCACCAATTCCTAAAATGTCGATGTTTACACTTGCTATCTCCTCTTTGACCACTTACAATTTGCCTTGATTCATGGACCTAACATTCTCAACTCCTATGAAATATTGTTCTTTACAGCATCAGACTTTACTTCCATCACCAGTCCCATCCACAACTGGGTTGTTTTTACTTTGGCTCCATCTCTTCATTCTTTCTGGAGTTATTTCTCCACTGATCACCAGTAGCATATTGGGCAGCTACTGACTGGGGCTTCTCTGATCACTCAGGTGATGAAGAATCTGCTGGCAAAGCAGGAGACCCTGGTTTGATTTCTGAGTTGGGAAAATCCACTGGGGAAGGGATAGGCTACTCACGCCAATATTTTTGGGCTTCCCTTATGGCTAAGCTGGTAAAGAATCTGCCTGCATTGTGGGATACCTGGATTCGATCCCTGGGTTTGGAAGATCCCTTGAAGAAGGGAAAGTCTACCCGCTCCAGTATTCTGGCCTGGACAATTCCATGGACTGTATTCCATGGGGTCACAAAGAATCAGACACAACTAAGTGACTTTCACTTTTCACTTTCACTGTCCTGGGGAGTTCTTCTTTCAGCTTATCTTTTTTGCCTTTCATACTGTTCATGGGGTTCTCAAGACAAGAATACTGAAGTGGCTTGCCATTCCCTTTTCCAGTGGATCGTGTTTTGTCAGGCCTCTCCACCATGACCTGTCCATCTTGGGTGGCTGTACACTGAATGGCTCATGGTTTCATTGACTTAGACAAGACAAGGCTGTTGTCCATGGGATTAGTTTGATTGAATTGAAGAAAGTAGGGAAAAACACTAGACCATTCAGGTATGACCTAAATCAAATCCCTTACGACTATACAGTGAAAGTGACAAATAGATTCAAGAGACTGGATCTGATAGAGTGCCTGAAGAACGATGGATGGAGGTTAGTGACATTGTACAGGAGGCAGTGATCAAACCATCCACATAAAAAAAAAGAAAGAAAGAAAGAAAGAAAGAAATTCAAGAAAGGCAAAATGGTTATTTGAAGAGGCCTTACAAATAGCTGGAAAAGGAAAAGAAGCTAAAGACAAAGGAGAAAAGGAAAGATATACTTTGAATACAGAGTTCCAAAGAATGGTAAGGAGAGATTAAACAGCCTTCCTCAGTGTTCAATGCAAAGATACAGAGGAAAACAATAGAATGGGGAAGACTAGAGAGCTCTTCAAGAAGATTAAAGATACCAAGGGAACATTTCATACAAAGATGGGCTCTGTAAAGGACAGGAATCGTATGGACCTAACAGAAGCAGAAGATATTAAGAAAAGGTGACAAGAATACACAGAATAACTATAAAAAAAGATCTTCACGACCCAGATACTCATGACCGTGTGATCACTTACCTAGATCCAGACATCCTGGAATGTGAAATCAAATGGGCCTTAGGAAGTATCATACAATCAAAGCTAGTGGAGGTGATGGAATCTCAGTTGAACTATTTCAAACCCTAAAATATGATGCTGTGAAAGTGCTACTCTCAATATGCCAGCCAATTTGGAAAACTCAGCAGTGGCCACAGGACTGGAAAAGGTCAGTTTTCATTCCAATTCCAAAGAAAGGCAATGCCAAAGAATGCTCTGAACTCATCACGTGCTAGCAAAGTAATGCTCAAAATTCTCCAAGCGAGTCTTTAACAGTACATGAACTGTGAACTTCCAGATGTTCGTGTGGATTTAGAAAAGGCAGAGGAACCAGAGATCAAATTGCCAACATCTACTGGATCATTGAAAAATCGAGACAGTTCCAGAAAAACATCTACTTCTGCTTTATTGACTACACCAAAACCTTTGACTATGTGGATCACACCAAACTGTGCAAAATTCTGAAAGATGTGAGAATACCAGACCACCTTACATTCCTCTTGAGAAGCCTGTTTGCAGATCAGGAAGCCACAGTTAAAACTGGATATGGAACAAGAGACTGATTCCAAATAGGAAAAGGAGTACGTCAAGGCTGTATATTGTCACCCTGCTTATTTAACTACTATGCAGAGTACATCACCTGAAATGCCAGGCTGGAAGAAGCACAAGCTGGAATCAAGATTGCTGGGAGAAATGTCAATAACCTCAGATATGCAGATGACACCACATTTATGATCGAAAGTAAAAATGAACTAAAAAACTCTTGATGAAAGTGAAAGAGGAGAATGAAAAAGTTGACTTAAAATTCAATATTCAATGCCATTCTCCAATACATATTGTAAAGTAATTAGCCTCCAATTAAAATAAATAAATTTAAATTAAAAAAACAAACAAAACCTCAACATTCAGAAAACTAAGACCATGGCATCTGGTCCCATCACTTCATGGCAAATAGATGGAGATACAATGGAAACAGTGAGAAACTTTGTTTTTTGGGGCTCTAAAATCACTGCAGATGGTGACTGCAACCATGAAATTAAAAGATGCTTCTTGGAAGAAAAGCTATGACCAACCTAGACAGCATATTAAAAAGCAGAGACATTACTTTGCCACAAAGGTCCATATTAGTCAAGGCTATGGTTTTTCCAGTAGTCATGTATGGATGTGAGAGTTGGACTATAAAGAAAGCTGAGCACCAAAGAATTGATGCTTTTGAAGTGTTGGAGAAGACTCTTGAGAGTCCCTTGGACTGCATGAAGATCAAACTAGTCAATCCTAAATGAAATCAGTCCTGAATATTTATTGGCCACTTGATGCAAATAACTGACTCATTGGAAAAGCACCTTATGCTGGGAAAGATTGAAGGTGAGAGGAGAAAGAGACAACAGAAGATGAGATGTTTGGATGGCATCACCAACTCAATGGACATGCATTTGAGTAAGCTCTGTTATTTGGTGATGGACAAGGAAGACTGGTATGCTGCAGTCCATGGGGTCATGAAGAATCAGGCACGACTGAGTGACTGAACTTAACTGATAATTTTTTTGACATTTCAGTTGGCTAAAATAGTTTGATAATTTTATAAGTTATAAGACTAATGAAATTGAAAAGTAGAGTTCAGTCAGATCATAATCTTGTTTTTGTTATCTTTATATTTCTTGGCAAATAGAAAATACCTAGATATACATAATCTTGTATATGTACATTGTTCAGGTGTACCAAGGTAGACACCACATAGAATGGATAAGTGTGGACTGGCAGTTTGGAAACCTCATTCACAGTAGAAGAAGCAAAGGTCCAGTGTAGATATGTAGCTTGTAATTTAACACTCTGACATCAAAGCTGGATGTGATATAAGAGCAGTAAACACAACTCTATAAGGATGAGTGGCTAATGTGGTAAAATAATATAAAAAAATTATTAGTCCAGAGAAAAATTGGAATGAAAAGGAATATATTTATCTGATAATAATGATCAATTCTTTAAGTTTAGTCATGTATGGATGTGAGAGTTGGACTGTGAAGAAAGCTGAGCACCAAAGAATTGATGCTTTTCAACTGTAGTGTTGGAGAAGACTCTTGAGAGTCCCTTGGACTGCAAGGAGATCCAACTAGTCCATCCTAAAGACCACCAGTCCTGGGTGTTCATTGGAAGTACTGATGTTGAGACTGAAACTCCAATACTTTGGCCTCCTGATGCAGAGTTGACTCACTGGAAAAGATTCTGATGCTGGGAGGGATTGGAGGCAGGAGGAGAAGGGGATGACAGAGGATGAGATGGCTGCATGGTATCACCGACTCGATAGACATGAGTTTGGGTGAACTCTGGGAGTTGGTGATGGACAGGGAGGCCTGGCATGCTGTGGTTTATGGGGTCACAAAGAGTCAGTCACGACTGAGTGACTGAACTGAACTGAATATAGTCATGCATGCAAATAAAACCTGATTGTCTATCCTGAAAAAAAATATATATACCCCTATACTTCATCCACTGTTTTCTTACCAGTGCCACTAATTATCTTGTTGATCATCTTCTAAGACTTCTGGGGTTAAAATTTTGAAATTATTGGAGCAGTATTTTGAAAGCCCAGGAGCTATTTGTAATAATGCCCACAAATGAAGTTTATATTTCGGCTTTGTCACTGGTTGCTTGGCAGTAATTTACTGAAACCTGCCTCAGTAAGTGCTCACCTAAATCTTCTTTTACATGATCTCTCTTCTATCTCATAATTACCTATCAAAACACTTATGATATTTATGTTTTTCAGATTAAGGACTCTATGTTGTTAAGTTAAATAACTTGCCCTCTATATTTGAAAATTCCTGACAGTGTCGCCCCAAAGGGATAACAACTCTGTTATTATTAATATACTTTCATTATAATACAGCAGATATTATGGGAGAGTCACCCCCCCTGTTCTGCTCTCTACTGCTATAGGGCACAAGCCTGATGCTGGCTACGTGTTCTGTATCTGTGCAAGACCAACATCGCCTGTGCCTCAGGCATCTCAGTCAACCCAGAGGTTCTGGATTCCAAACTAAGGGCTTCCCAGGTGGCACTAGTGTTAAAGAACCTTCCACCCAATGCGGGAGACATAAGAGTGGGGATTCAATCCCTGGATCTGGAAGATCCCCTGGAGGAGGACACGACAGCCCACTCTAGCCGTTTTGGCTGGAGAATCCCAGGAACAGAGGAGCCTGGCAGGCTCTGGACACGACTGAAGCGACACAGCACAGCACACCACTCTGTCCTGTGACATGATTCCAGGCTTCCCACAGCTTTCTGTTCATCTGTCAGACCTTCTCTTTCTTACTGACACTGCAGTAGCACCCCTTACTCAGGCTTCCTATTACCATCCAGCAGGAAAGAACCCAGAACAGACACAGGCCCACTCTGGATTCTGTTTCTCAATGGATTTAATCCATGCTTAACCACTTAAGGAGACTTCGTTGAACTTTAGTCCATGCATCCAATTACACAGGCAGTTATTGGGTATATATTATGCATAAGGCACTGTGCTATATACTGTGATTAAACAAAATGGATATGTTCCCTTCCTCATGAAGCTTACAATTTAGTAGGGGGAAAAGTGTTTTTATAGTGAATAATACTTTTCATTATAAGATGGCTGCTTCAAGTATAAAAGCAATTCAGAATGTTATTCACTTCTCAAATGGAAATAAGAAGCTTTGTTTTGCTTATTTTCATGTACAGATCTTTCTACCCTCTCCTGTTCCCTTTATGAAACAACACTGACATTCACTTTGAGAATCACAAAAATTATACTGTGTGTTTCACGCAAGAAGCTAAATGTACCATTTCTGTATATGCCCTTCCTTAATTTGTTGAAAAAATTCTCCAAATTTCTTTTCAGTTTTAAGTGTTTACCACTGTACAGAAGCATCATGTATTCTTGACTGTGATAAAATCCATCATATATAATTCTGTCAATAATGGATTTAGCTTTGTAAGACTTTTTTTCTGGACACTAGTTCTACATAGCACAATATGTGAGAAGTATTAAAGTCATACTAAGAGCTAGATAGCATATTGAAAAGCAGAGGCATTACTTTGCCAATAAAGATCCATCTAGTCAAGGCTATGGTTTTTCCAGTGGTCATATATGGATGTGAGAGTTGAACTGTGAAGAAAGCTGAGCACCGAAGAATTGATGCTTTTGAACTGTGGTGTTGGAGAAGACTCTTGAGAATCCTCTGGACTGCAAGGAGATCCAACCAGTCCATTCTGAAGGAGATCAGCCTTGGGATTTCTTTGGAAGGAATGATGCTAAAGCTGAAACTCCAGTACTTTGGCCACCTCATGTGAAGAGCTGACTCACTGGAAAAGACTCTGATGCTGGGAGGGATTGTGGGCAGGAGGAGAAGGGGATGACAGTGGATGAGATGGCTGGATGGCATCACTGACTTGATGGATGTGAGTCTGAGCGAACTCCGGGAGTTGGTGATGGACAGAGAGGCCTGGTGTGCTGCAACTCATAGGGTCGCAAAGAGTTGGACACGACTGAGCGACTGAACTGACTAAAGAGCTAAATTAGTAGCATTAAATGCATATATTACAAAAGAAGAACTGTTAGAAAGCAACTAACTAGATCTATCCCATTAATTAGTATGCATAAGCCAACATACCCAAAGAATATATCAGAAAGGAAATAATAAAGAAAAGAGCAGAAATCAATGATCTGGTTACCAAAACAGAGAAAAGAAAAATAAATCAAAAATTTGTTGCTTGAAAATTTTCATTGGCATTAATTATGAAAGATAATTTCATAAAATTTCTATTGTATTGGGACGATGGATCAAGAATAGAAGACAAAGTGCACAAGTAATAAATGTCAAGCATGGAGGGGATCAATACAGAATGTTTTAGTCTGTTTGGGCTGCTATTAAAAAAAAAATCCATAGACAAGAGGGTTTACAAACAAGGGAAATTCATTCTCATAGTTCTGGAGGTTGAAATGTCTGAGACGGAAGTACCAACAGATCTGATGTTTGGTGAGAGCCAGCTTCCGACTCATAGATGGTCGTCTTCTCATCTGTCCTCACCTTACAGGAGGGGCAGGAGCTGCTCTGTGGTCTCTTTTATAAGAGCATTAATTCTGCACTCATGGTCATCACCCCTCCAAATACTATCACGCTAGGGAATAAGTGTCAACATATGAATTTTGGGAAAAGAAACAAAAGTCTATAGTACATATTCTGTGTACAATTTTTTCTCAAATTTTTACTTTATTTTTTTAATACTTTATTCTACATTACAATACTGTATTGGTTTTGCCATACATTGACATGAATCAGCCACAGGTGTACACGATCTCCCAATGCTGAAGCCCCCTCCCACCTCCCACCCCATATCATCTCTCTGGATCATCCCGTGCACCAGCCCCAAGCATCCTGTATCCTGTATTGAACACAGACTAGTGCTTCATTTCTTATATGATAGTATACATGTTTCAATGCCATTCTCCCAAATCATCCCACCCTCTCCCTCTCCCTCAGAGGCCAAAAGCCTGTTCTATACCTCTGTGTCTCTTTTGTTGTCTCACATACAGGGTCATCATTACTATCTTTCTAAATTCCATATATATGTGTCAGTATACTATATTGGTGTTTTTCTTTGACTTACTTCACTCTGTATAATAATTGGCTCCAGTTTCATCCATCTCATTATAACTGATTCAAATTTATTCTTTTTAAGGGCTGAGTAATACTCCATTGTATATATGTACCACAGCTTTCTTATCCATTCATCTGCTGATGGACATCTAGATTGTGTCAAATTTTTTAAATAAGGAATTATTGCTCAGTTATCAAGTTCAGTTCTGCAAGATTGTGAAATAAAATTCCTACCATATTGGTGAGCAAGAAATGTCACAGCTGTCAATGATTTGGGGCCTCCAAATGGGAATGAGGGCTCCCAAAAGGGAACACAACGTCTGTGATCCAGCAGATGCCGCCATCCGTGGGGTGAGTGCTGAGAAGCTGCTAGGGTGGGGGTGGGGAGTGGAATGCTGAAGTAGCCATCACCAAATCTGCCAGGATTTGGCCCCGGATAGCTGAGGTGCATATGAAAGGACTGAATTCAGTGAGCCCAGGAGCTTGAATCTTCCCATACATAGAAGAACACTAAATTCCTGAATTTGATATCTGATTTTCTTTACTTAACAACAATCCCTGATCAGACTGACTGCCCTCTTTGTTGCAAACTTTTGAATAGCCTGACTCCCTCTCCTGCCTCCTCAGGGCAGTCTCTCCCTGAGATGCTGCATCCTGGACTCAGAGTCCTTAACTGTCCCACCAAATTAAAGAACTCTCTACTTTCAGATTGTGACTATTTTTTTAGCCAACAAGATGATTAGAGATCAGATGTACAATATATAGTATATTTTAGGTGTAAATAGATGACTGTACTCTACAAAATATGTTGAAGATAATTCTCATGTTGTGTTCTTATTATACACATAAACATAAATTACACACAAAAAATAACTCAAGGAATTCTTGGAGGAGATGGATATATTTAGTATATTGATTGTAGTAATGGTAAGATGGGTATATGTGAAGTGAAGTTGCTCAGTCGTGTCTGACTCTTTGCTACCCCATGGACTCCAGCCTACCACGCTCCTCTGTCCATGGGATTTTCCAGGCAAGAGTACTGGAGTGGGTTTCTATTTCCTTCTAGAAGATGGATATATGCAGATGTCCAAACTTATCAAAGAAGCACAAGCTGGAATTAAGATTGCTGGGAAAAATATCAATAACCTCAGATATGGAGATGACACCACCCTTATGGCAGAAAGTGAAGAGGAGCTAAAAAGCCTCTTGATGAAAGTGAAAGAGGAGAGTGAAAAAGTTGGCTTAAAGCTCAACATTCAGAAAACGAAGATCATGGCATTGGTCCCATCACTTCATGGGAAATAGATGGGGAAACAGTGGAAACAGTGTCAGACTTTATTTTGTGGGGCTCCAAAATCACTGCAGATGGTGACTGCAGCCATGAAATTAAAAGACGCTTACTCCTTGGAAGGAAAGTTATGACCAATCTAGACAGCATATTGAAAAGCAGAGACATTACTTTGCCAATAAAGATACATCTAGTAAAGGCTATGGTTTTTCCAGTGGTCATGTATGGATGTGAGAGTTGGACTGTGAAGAGAGCTGAGTGCCAAAGAACTGATGCTTTTGAACCGTGGTGTTGGAGAAGACTCTTGAGAGACCCCTGGACTACGAGGAGTTCCAACCAGTCCATTCTGAAGGAGATCAGTCCTGGGTGTTCTTTGGAAGGAATGATGCTGAAGCTGAAACTCCAGTACTTTGGCCACCTCATGTGAAGAGATGACTCATTGGAAAAGACTCTGATGCTGGGAGGAATTAGGGGCAGGAGGAAAAGAGGATGACAGAGGATGGGATGGTGGATGGCATCACTGACTTGAGTCTAAGTGAACTCTGGGAGTTGGTGACAGGGAGGCCTGGCGTGCTGCAATTCATGAGATTGCAAAGAGTTGGACACGACTGAGTGACTGAACTGAACTGAACTGAAACTTATCAAAATGTGTGCAATTTTTTGTATATCAATTATATCTCAGTAAAGCTTAAAAAAAAAAAGAGAGGGCATATTAGCCATTGAACACTCAGAATATAAAATAAAAATAATTTTGTAAAAAAATTTAAAATTTGAAGAAACAGCCAAGTTCATAGAAAGAGACAAGCCAGCCAACCCTCTAAAAGGAAATTCTGAGTGTTCATAAAATTATTAAACAAATTGAGTCTATAACTTAAAATATTCCCAGAAATTCATCTTGTCAGTGTTGCTGATTTCTATCAAATATTTAAGTAAGATTTAACATCTGTGTTAAATAAAGTTCTTTCAGAGAGAAAAGAAAGTGGGAATTATTCCTAATTCAGTTCATAAGTCTATTATATTCTTTTTAATAAGAAGAATCAGATTTTATATGAAAAATATAAGCTGAGACTTCCCTGGTGGTCTAGTGGTTAAGACTTCATACTTCCAATGTAGGGGGTGCAGGTTTGATCCCTGGTTGGGCAACTAAGATCCCACAAGCCACAGGGCACAGCCAATTAAAAAGGAAAATGATAAAAATTAGACTAAAAATATAAGCTAGTAAACTAATAAGTAGCATTTTAAAATCTTGAAGAAAACATTAGTCAGTATTAAATGGATGAATTTGATGATTAATTTGTATTATAGAAATACAAAAATAGTATGACATTTGAAAATTAATAAATAAAATTTACAACATTGACAGAATAGAAGGAACAGTTTTGAACATTACAACAGAGGTACAAAGTGCACTGTGCTGGGTCTTGCCTGCTGGTCCAGTGGGTCCAGTGGTCCCCATGCATGGGGCTTGGGCTCCATCCCCAGTCAGGGAACTAGATCCCATATGCTGCAACCAAAATCTAGCAAAATTAAATAAGTAAACAAATAAATAAGTGAGCTTCTTTAAGAAAAATAAAAGTGCACTGTGCTAAGTCACTTCAGTTGTGTCCAACTCTGTGACCTCATGGACTGTAACCCCCCAGGCTCCTCTGCCCACGGGATACTCCAGGCAAGAATACTAGAGTGGGTTGCCCTGCCCTTCTCCAGGAGATCTTCTAACCCAGAGATGGAACTCGCATCTCTTAATCTCCTGCATTGGCAGGCAGGTTCTTTACCATTAGCACCACCTGGTAAGTTGTTTATTCTTATTAAAAAGATTCATTTAACAAAGTATCTATAGAATTAATGTATACCAAAAAAAAATCGTTAAGGATGAAGTGTGAACATCTTCCTTTTAAAACCAATGACAAGAAAAAAAGTATTTATCTTTTTCTTTGCGATTTTGTATTGGAGGTTGTAGCAAGTGCAGTAAGTCAAGAAAATCCAATAATAAGAAATTCTGATTTAGTTGGTTAGGAGTATGTCTTTGGATGGCATTTATAAGGGCTCCTCCGGATGATCCTACTATAAAAGTCCATGAGCTGGAGTCTTTGCATTATAGTCTGCTATTCTTGGGGTTTGGAAGACTAGGTGGAAGTAATTGACCAGCCTTAACCTAGCCTATGTGGTGTCTGTTGCTACCGCTTTTATTTTACTGCTAAGGACACCCAGCTTCATACTCTGATCAACATGACTTTGACAAAGGCTGGAGAAAAGGAGAATTCTTACCAACATATTAGTTCATATGTCTTAGTCTCCCTGAGAGCTATACACAATTTTATCTATATCTTTATGTTTTCCTTCCCTTGTCCTTGAGACTGATTATGTGGAAGATGTAAGCTCCATCAGTCACTATGAATTCCTTCATTTTAGAAGAAACCTGAATGTCTAGGTATAAGAATTATAAATTGTCATAGAGATATCCAAATACTTGGTCATCATCACAGACACATGACAAATATACCTGTTCTTTCAGTGGAATTCTCCTATTTTTAATCTTTACGTTCTCATCTTTTCCTCCATCCATGTATCTTTCTACTGTTGAATTTCATAGTACAGGAAAGTGAAAACATTTGATTTCATCAGAAATAACTATTTAAGTTTAGACAGACTACTCTATTAGCAAGCATTTCTTCCAAAAAATTAATGCCAATTGGTTGAAAAGCTACAGATAAAAGACTTCTTTTATCACTTCTGTTTTAGAAAATTTAATTGAACTATATATATGGAATTTCAAAATTATA
>SJYC01139305.1:0-26303 GCA_006408675.1 Madoqua kirkii
AAGTGAATTATTATGGATCAAAATGATTGAAATATAAAGAATAAAAATCCAATTAAAGATAATTAAACTTGTAATGACCTACAATTTGAGAAGGAAACTAATTATAAGGAGAAATATTAGCATTAAGATGCTTTTGTAGAAGATTGATTTGTTCTAGCTATTTTGACTCTGTTTATTTTAACCTTGCTTGAGATGATTGAAAAACAGCAGTTATCTTCAAGCTGTTTGATCATAACAGATGTTTAAGTGTTTAAACCTTCAGAGAAAAAAATAGCAGATGATTAAATGTCACAATAAATTTATTGGAAATGAATGAATTTTAGTTCCATTCCTAAAAAAAATTGTTTAAGGTGATTCAAATAATTATGTTATGCTTTTAGCCTGGATTAGCTAAAAGAAACCTCTGCAATTTAAAAATGGACATTCACAATCAATCTCGCAAAAGCTCATTTTCTCTCCTTCATTGGAAAGAAGAGGCTGTCAGAGAGCATCTTTTCTAAAGAATCAAGGCTCACCTTTACATGGCCTCTTGGATTCTATTGTTCTTGAATAGTCAGAGTTTAAGAGGCTTGGTTAGTGTGGGAGGGTGTTTTCCTATCTAGAAGTGTTTCATTTAAAATGTAGTAAGTTATCTCTTCTATGAAACAACTACATAGATGGAATCTTAGAAAGCTCTGATTTCATTACGTGATTATGTGTCTACTAAGTGCACCCTGCTAGGCAGTCATCTCCCATCCAGACTGAAGAGTCATCTCCCACTCATGAAGGGTCACAGGGAGTTCTGGAGAAAGTTTCCTATATGTTTGTTGAACCTCAATGTGGATGTAAACAAACATCATTGATATTCTCTAGGTGTTGACAGAAGCCTGTACTACAGTACTCAGAGTTTAAATAAGGACTAATTAGTTAAACTGATTTTCAAGAATGCTTTTCCTTTATTTATCTGAAAATGCATAGGTTACAAAGCATATCCATAGGTTACAAAGCATTACGGAGAAGGCAATGGCACCCCACTCCAGAACTCTTGCCTGGAAAATCCCATGGACAGAGGAGCCTGGTGGGCTGCAGTCCATGGGGTCGTTAAGAGTCGGACACGACTGAGCGACTTCCCTTTCACTTTTCACTTTCATGCATTGGAGAAAGAAATGGCAACCCACTCCAATGTTCTTGCCTGGAGAATCCCAGAGACAGAGGAGCCTGGTGGGCTGCCGTCTATGGGGTCGCACAGAGTCGGACACGACTGAAGCGACTTAGCAGCAGCAGCAGCAGCACAAAGCATTAGGAAAGAGACAAATCAAGATACAAGTGAAATATTATAATTCATTATCAATTAATGGATCGTGATTATTGACTTAATGTAAGCCAGACCCAGGGCTACATGCCTATTTCTTATGAAATGTCCTATGTACCACACACTCTGAGTTTTTCAAAAACATGTTAGTAATATTCATTAACAACAAAAAGAAGCTAACAAAAATGTTTAAGCTTAGATGTGCAAAATGATCTATATTTGTATTAAACATTAAGCTATTACTTTTAATATTTTTTACATTCTCTTTGGGTACCTGGATGTCTATCTACTGCTTTTGTTATAATTGAGTTAGCAGTATTTCTTGTGGGAAATTTATTAATTTCAAGCATACCTGGAATGATGTCACGTATGTGTGTGTGTTAGTTGCTCAGTTGTGTCTGACTCTTTGTGACCCCATGGACTGTAGTCTGCCAGGCTCCTCTGTCCATGTAATTTCCCAGGGCAAGAATGCTGGAGTGGGTTGCCATTCCCTTCTCCAGGGGATCTTCCCAACCAAGGATCAAACTTGCGTCTTCCATATCTCCTGCATTGGCAGGTGGGTTCTTTACTTCTAGTGCCACCTAGATCAGGAAAATAAAGATTAAATAACTCATATGATTCAATCACAAGCTTGATAATGAAACTAAATGCCAACTAATAAGCATTTGATCAGCAGTCAGCAGGTCCTTAGTACTGACACATTATTCCTAGCCACACAATGTAGCCCTTTGCTCCCCAGTGTCCTGCTAAGGTAGCAGTAGAACCTTCATGGTGTCACTGGTTTTGACACTGGGGTAAACTGATGTTTTCAAATTGTGGCTCTGGAGAAGACTCTTGAGAGTCCCTTGGACCACTTGGAGATGAAACTAATTAATCGTACAGGAAATCAACCCTGAATATTCTCTAGAAGGACTGATGATAAAGATGGAACTCTACTACTTCGGCCACCTGATGCGAAGAGCTGACTCATTGGAAAAGATCCTGATGCTGGGGAAAACTTAGTACAGGAGAAGGGGGCAACAGAGAATGAGATGGTTGGATAGCATCGCTGACTAATGGAAATGAGATTGAGCAAACTGTAGGACACAGTGAAGGACAGGGAAAACAGTCACGCCACAGTCCATGGAGTCGCAAAGAGCTGGGCGCGACTAAGCAAATGAACAAGACTGCAATGACGAGTCAGAGGCAGCAAGGAACACAGCCCCTGGACCCTTTCTCAGTCTGTCTTCTCTTCCGTCTCTCTTCTCTCTTGCCCAGGGCATTGGGAAAGAGATCGTTTTCCTTGTCATCTGGGAAGTGAGTAGAAACGGCAGTTTTCAAACATTCATTTTATAGTTCCCAATCCCCATAGAACACAACTTTTGGGAAAAAATCAGTATTACATATTCTTTTTCTCTCTCTGCTCTGTTATTTCTCCCACTATTTAAAATAAAATTAAAACCAAAATATTGAAGTCTTTTTCTGATTTACTGAATGTCTCCCCAAGTAAGAAATATTACTGAATTAGTAAATTATTAAATAACTTCTCTTAACCTATGAGGAGGTTCTAGATGACCTGCTACTGCTAAGTTGCTTCAGTTGTGTCTGACTCTGTATGACCCCGTGGACTGCAGCCTACCAGGCTCCTCTGTCCATGGGATTTTCCAGGCAAGAGTACTGGAGTGGGTTGCCATTGCCTTCTCCTTCTAGATGACCTAGAGAACTATATAAGCTAAGGAATCTCACAGGCTGTTTTTCATTTCTCTACATAGGTGAGTTGTGAGAGAAATCCCTCTATTCCAGAAAGCTCATTCTAAGTTGGCTTTTTAACCTTTATCAACAGCTGCCTTAAAACACAAAGAATAGTGTCCCTTTCAACATTACATGTGACATCTATTTTAAGAATGAATCCTGATTTTTAACTGCTATGTTGTATTTATTCAGGTCTGTTAACTTGAGACTATTCTAATTTTCATGATCACTGTAAAATAACCTCCTAAAATGAGATGTATTTCATGAATTTATGAAATCCACAGAAGAATTGTCACAACTGGAATTGCTCACAGTGAAAAGAAATCATTCAGAATGGCAAAATAGCATTATGTTTGTATTTATGGGACCTGTATGAACAAATTACTAGTTTTCAAGATTTTAAACACCAATGTGTAGTATATATGAAAATGTACCTATTTGTAAGTTTTTAAAGTGATGTAAAATTGGGGGGGGGAACTTGATAATGCTATAAATCTAATGGACAAAAACTAAGTGAAGATTCTTGTCTTCTAATATATG
Source organism: Madoqua kirkii (assembly GCA_006408675.1). Classification (NCBI taxonomy): domain Eukaryota; kingdom Metazoa; phylum Chordata; class Mammalia; order Artiodactyla; family Bovidae; genus Madoqua; species Madoqua kirkii. The sequence continues at coordinate 3,563 of SJYC01139305.1, forward strand.
TCTCCACTTAAATATTTTATTCTCTTTTCTTTTTTATTTTAAAAGTTATTTTAAATTCTGCCCCCTGTGTAGTTGCTTCTTCATGAATGGATAATGCTGAGAAAATGTTCTAACTGGTGTAATTAGTGTCCAACGCCCAATGTACTGCAATAAAACCCTGCTTTCAATTAGTCACCTGGGTCACACATTGTTCCCTTGAGTGCATGGCATAAAAATTCAACACTTTAATCTCTTTATTAAAAGATTCTCTGGGGTTGGAGAAGCATATTAAAAATTACTTTATTAAAGATGTTTTTAGTCTGCCTAATATGTATTGCCAATCTAAAATGCAAAGGAAAAAAGAAGAAAATTTTACAGAAACACTTTATACATTGTTAGATGTATTAAAAGAACAATAAAATGCAATCCAATTAATATTTACTGAGCAACTACCCTACACAAAAATGTCTTTCAGTACTAGTACTGTGTAGACTTTTTGTAGCTTAATATTTTGCTTCTCATCTTGAAAACCTTACAGTGTTATAGTGAAAAATAAAAACATATGCTCACAAGAATATAAGCATGCCATAATCTAGATAATATCAAAAAGTCCTGGGGGGTACAGAAAAAATAAGATATTCCCACAGGTTGCACAAGAAAGCATTTCTGCTTTACAATGTTTTCTTTCCATGCAGCTGTTTTCCTTGCTTTTCTAACTTCTAGGAGTTACTATTTGTAACTCACAGAAACTTTACAGTGAATCATTCGTATGGTGTTTAAATATATAAAAGATAATAGAGATCTCTGCTCTCTTAGAATTAGCACTGCATGATTTTGGGAGGTTTACAGATATATGTGCTCTGGTCAATCTGTAGTTGAATTCTGTCTGCTATACCACATGTCATAGCAATATCGTGAGGGTGGGAAGAAAGATGTAAACAATGAATATCGTATACACAGGCACGTTCATCTTTATGAGTGTATACTGTATAATTCTGAAACATATCATTTCCAAGATGATAAAATCTTAATGTCTTTCACTTATTTTGCTAGCCTTAAATATACTATTATACATGCCAAAATGCTTCTACAATTAAGTGTTTGTATGCATGTTTATGGAATAAATCATGGAATCTTCTACAACATCATCAGATATAAGGTACATATAACATTTGTTGAATAAGAAAAGGGCATTTAAACTTTAACTATTATTAAGACCTACTATTAGTTAGTCTTACAAAATAAAAAACATTCAAGTTTTTGATGCATTTCTTTTTTAATTTTTAAATTATGGAGGGCGATTGATTTAAAATGTTGTGTGGATTCTGCTTTGCAACAATATGAATCAGCCATCTGTATATATGTATCTCTTCCTTCATGAGCTTCCCTTCCACCCCCTCATCTCATCCCTCTAGGTCATCACAGAGTAATAAACTGTGTTACATAGCAACTTTCCACTTTGATACAGTTCTAATTTCAGTGTATAATTAATACTTTTTAAAACATAATTTTCAAATTTTACTTAATGCTGGAGCATTTTGATATAAGTAGATTTAAAGTCACGCTGTGTATAAGTTAGTCATGTCTAAGTATGTACAAGTTAAACAGAAAAAGAAACATGATTCTCAGAAGTGGACATGGACTCAGGAAATTTTGCAGATATGAAGGGATATTCTCTAAATCGGTATGGAGAAGGAAATGGCAACTCACTCCAGTATTCTTACCTGGGAAATCCCATGGATGGAGGAGCCTGGTGGCCTATAGTCCCCGGGGTCGCAAACAGTCGGACACGACTGAGCGACTTCCTTTCACTTTCTCTGAATCGGTACACAAATAATGATATAGAAAGTCTATTTAAATACATAAATAGAAAAAAATGAATCACTAGGGTAGAATGTACAGCTTTAAATGCCTACAACAATGATAATTTATAACAGTGCTCAGGACTTCAATGAGATGTAATTGCCCTCATTTGTCTTCACTAAACCTTGACTTACAGTATTTGGGACAATTATACCATTACCGTGTAATACCAATATAAAATAGAAATAGGGAGAGAACAGGATGGCAGAGGAGGAGGTGGACATGGAGTACATCTTTCTCCATGAATACATCAGGAATACAGCCTCAGACACAGAGGACATTCAGAACACCAGCTGAGAGTGAACAGCAGTACCTGCCCAGTGGAAAAGAATATATAGACCCATGCAAAACTTGGTAGGATGAAGGAACTAGAGGGAAAGGACTGGACCTTCCCTTGGTGGGTGGAGAACTGAAGCAGGGCTCCTATTCTCACATTGGGGCAATTGTCTGAGTCAGAGGAGAAACATTTAAGGCTGAAAGAGCTGACCTGTGGCAGCCTAAATGGAATGAGAATCAGAAGGTCCTTGCCTCAGTCATACATACCCCAGACAGGGACACAGATCCTCTGGAAGGTGCAGTGGCTGGGAGCTGGAGTTTAGGGATTGTGCAGCAGTCTCAGGGCGAGGGCTGCTGTTGACTGTGGAGAGACCGATCGAGGGGATGTGAGGGAGAAAATTGTGGAGGGAAATGCCTGTGGAAGAAAGCCAGGCAGCCATGGAAACAAGGCGATGCTGCTGAGTCACACGTCGTAGGTGGAGCCATGACCATAGCCTCTCTCTCTTCACGTGCCAGCATCAGCAGCTGAACAATAGAGGCTGGCCCATCAAATCCCTGATGCACTGAACTACAGAGCAGGACCCCACCCAGCGTGCCCCTTTAAGTGCTTGATGCTCCAATCTACAGAGTAGGACCCCAGTGAGGCAGGGGGAACTTCTAAGTGCCTGATAAGCCAAACAACAGAGAAGGACCCCAGGCAAGAGAGCCCTCTAAGCCCTCTGCCCTGAATGGGCAGAGCTATGGAGAAAGTCTAGTCAAAGAGGCCTTCTGATTGCCAGCTACAAGGGGCTCAAAAAAAGACTCTGAGAGGCTCATAACTACTGTGGTGGAGGCTGTCTATGTCCCTGAACACTTGGCACTGCCAGGGTCCCCACAAGCCAAGCAGCTGCGCCACCTTCACGCTCAACTCTCAATGGGGCAGAGCTGCCGCAGGGAAAAATTCTGTGTCCATGCGCACAGGGTCGCTTTGGTCGCGTCCAATTCTTTGCGACCCTGTAGACTGTGGCCCTGCCAGGCTTCTCTTCAGAGGATTCTCCAGTGAAGAATATTGGAGGATATTGGCCATATTGGTTGCCATACCCTGGTGGCACTGTATTTCCTGCTGCCCTAGCCGCCAACTCTCCTGAGTACCTGGTGCTGCCAGAACCCCTGTGACCCAAGCAGCTGCACCATCTCCACACCTGGCCTTCACTGGGGCAAACCCAAGTCCTCCAGAGCAGCCTCAGGAGCAAACCCTAGTGGACGGCCCAAATGCAGAGGTGGAAATAAAACCACAATTGAAACCCAGGGTCAGTGTGGCTAAGGAAAAAGACCCAAATCCTTCCCACCAGCTGTACAAGCTGCAGATTAAATCCACACAATCAACTAGGCAGGCTCTGTATCTGTGGAACATATGAAAGGTCATTGAGAAAGAAAACACACTAGTTCTGAGATGTGGATATTGGAGGCAAGAACACAGAGGAGTAGGACCAGTTTAGAATCTGAGCTGCCCCTGCAGCAGGTCCAGAGACCAGCACAGTCTTGGGGAGTACCCTAGGGAAGTGAGGTGGACTGTGACTCCCAGCAAGGGAAAGGACAACAGTGACTCAAGAAAAACGTTTATGCTTATGTTTTGACTTGTTCTGTAGATTCTTTTGCATTTTTCTTTTTTTTTTTTCTTTTTCCCTGCAGTTGTACTTGTCAGTTTTATTGGCATTATGAAATCTGATTAAGCTTTTGAGCTTTTTTTCTTTTTTTTTCTCAGTCACATTTTTTTATTGTTGTTATAAACCTTTGCCTATATGTTGGACTTTTGCAGTTCTAGGGAGTTTTCCTTTTTTCCCCTCTCTTTTTTAATTTTGATTTTTAAAACCTATTATTATTTTTTCTACATTTATTCCACTGTTTGCTTTACCTATTCTCTTTTCCCCTTGCAGTTAATTTTTTAAATGTGTATAAGTCTTCTTTATCTACTTCTATTTAACTGGGCATATCTATTCTTTCTTTCTTTCCTTTCCTCTTAATATATTTGTTAGTTTTATTTTCATTGCTTTATTTCCCAATTAGCACCTTGCTTTGATTTTGTTTTCCAGTTTGTGCTTTAATTAGTTTTGTTCTGGAAGACATAATTTTTGGTTTCTTTTGTTTGCCAGGTCAATATATTGTATTTTATTTTTGTTGGACTGTTTTGATTTTGCTTATTGGTGTATATGTATGTGCATAAATTTCATTATTTTAATTATTATTTGCCTGATTTTGTAACTGCCATTTTTGTCAAGTTCATCTTTGGTTTCTCATTTTTGAATATTTATTTTAATCTCACTTAATGCTATAATAAAACAGTTCTGAAAACTTCACTCCTGACCAGAGATCAAGCCCTGAGCCTTCGGAGTGGGAGCACTGACTCCAAGACCCTAGACTAATAAAAGACTAACCCTAGGGAGTATCAAATAGTGAGAACTCACACAAAGGAAACCACTTGAATACAAGACCTGGTATCACCCAACCACCAGTAGCACCCTGTGCAGGACGCCTCATCTAAACAACAAACAAAATAAAAATACAAACCAGATCATCAGCAGATAGGATTACCACCTCACTCAGCCTTGCCCACAAGAGGAAAAACAAACAAACAAACAAACAAAAACAGCACAAATCTCACCCTATACAAGTTTACACAAACCACTGGACCAACCTTAGAGGTCAGAAACCAAAAGGAAGAAATAATTCAACCTTGAAGCCTGGGAAAAGGAGACCTCAAACACATTAAGTTAAAAAAATAATGAAAATGCAGAGAAATACTACACAAATGAAGGAACAAACTAGAAACACAGAAGTCAAAATAAATGAAGAGGAAGTAGACAAACTACCTGAAAAAGAATTCAGAATAATGATAGTAAAGATGATGAAAAACCTTGAAAACAAAATGGAAAAAAAAGTAAGAATCAATTAACAAAGACCCAGAATAATTAAAGAATAAACATGCAGAGACAAACAAGACAGTTACTGAAATTAGAAGTACTCTAGAAGGAATCAATAGCAGAATATCTGAAACAGAAGAATGAATCAGTGAGCTAGAAGGTAAAATGGTGGAAATAACTTCTGAAGAGTAGAATAAGGAAAAAAGAATAAAAAGAGCTGAGGACAGTCTCAGAGACCTCTGGGACCATATCAAATGCACCAACATTTGAATTATAGGGATCCCAGAAGAACAAGAGGAAAAGAAAAGGTATGAGAAAATTTTTGAAGAGATTGTAGTTGAAAATTTCCCCAACAGGGAAAAGGAAATAGTCAATTAACTCCAAGAAGCGTAAAGAGTCCCATACAGGATAAACCCAAGGAGAAACACACCAAGACACATACTAATAAAACTAACAAAGACTAAACACAAAGAAAGAATATTAAAGCAGCAAGGGAGAAGCAACAAGTAACATACAAGGGAACATACAAGGGAAACCCCATGTGCTTAACAGATGATCTTACAGCAGAAACTCTATAGGCCAGAAGGGAATTGTGGGATATATGTAAAGTACTGAAAGGGAAATATCTACAACCAAAATTATTGTACCCAGCAAGGATCTCATTCAAAACTGATGGAGAAATAAAAAGATTTTCAGACAAGCAAAAGTTAAGAGAATTCAGTACCACCTAACCAGCTTTACAACAAATGTTAAAGGGACTTATATAGTCAAATAAAACAGAAGAAAAAACATCTACAAAATCAACCCCAGACAATTAAGAAAATAGCAGTAGGAACATATATATCAATAATTACTTTATATATAACAATTAAATGCTCCAACCAAAAGACAGACTGGCTGAATGGATACTAAATAAGACACATATATATGTTGTCTATAAGAAATCCACTTCAGATGTAAAGACACAAATGACTGAAAATGAAAGGAAGGAAAAATACATTCCATGCAAATGGGAAGCAAAAGAAAGCTGGAGTAGCAATCCTCATATCAGACAAAATAGACCTTAAAATAAAGAATATTACAAGAGATAAGGAAGAGCACTAACTAATGATTAAGGAATTGATCCAAGAGGAAGACATAATAATTGTAAATATCTAGGCATCCAACATAGGAGCACATCAATATATAATACAAACACTAACAGGCACAAAAGGAGAAATTAACAGTAACACAATAATAATAGGAGACTTTAACATCCCACTCACACCAATGGACAGATCATCCAAACAGAAAATTAATAAGAAAGCAAAAGTCTTAAATGATACATTAAATGAGATATATCTCATTGATATCTTTAGGACATTCCATCCAAATGCAGAAGAATAGAAGAATACACCTTCTCAAGTGTACATGGAACATATTCAGGATAGACCACATATTGGGTAACAAATCAAACCTCAGTAAATTTAAGAAAATTGAAGTTGTATTGAGCATGCAGAAAAAGCCTTTAAAAAACTCAGCACCCATTTGTGATTAAAACTCTTTAAAAAATGGGCATAGCAGGAACCTACCTCAATGTAGTAAAGGCCATATATGATAAGCTACAGCAAACATTATTCTCAATGGTGAAAAACTGAAAGCATTCCCCCTAAGATCAGGAACAAGACAAGGGTGCCACTTTCACCTCTATTATTCAACATAGTTCTGGAAGTTCTAGCTACAGCAATCAGAGAAGAAAAAGAAATAAAAGGGGTCCAGATCAGAACAGAAGTAAAGCTCTCACTGTTTGCAAATGACATGATACTCTACATAGAAAACCCTAAAGATAGCATCAGAAAATCACTAGAGGTAATCAGTGAATTTAGCAAAGCTGCATGATACGAAATCACTTGCATTTCTATATACTAACAATGAAAAATCAGAAAGAGAAATGAAAGAATCAATCCCATTCACCATTGCAACAAAAACAATTAAATATCTAGGAATAAACTTACCTAAGGAGACAAAAGAACTGTACAAAGAAAATTATAAGATGCTGATGAAAGAAATCAAAGATGACATAAATAGATGGCAAGATATTCCATGTTCCTGGGTAGGAAGAATCAATATTGTGGAAATGACTGTACTACCAAATGCAATCTACAGATTCAGTGTGGTCCGTTTCAAATTACCAATGACATTTTTCACAGAAGTAGAACAAACAATTTAACAATTCATATGGAAACACAAAAGACTCCAAATAGCCAAAGCAGTCCTGAGAAAGAAGAATAGAGCTGGAGGAATCAACCTTCCTGACTTCAGATTATTCTACAAAACTACAGTCATCAAGACAGAATGGTACTAGCACAAAAATGGAAATAGAGACCAATGGAACAAGATAGAAAACCCAGAAATAAACCCATGCACCTATGGGTATCTTATTTTGACAAAAGAGGCAAGAACATACAGTGGGTCAAAGACAGCCTGTTCAATAAATGGTCGTGGAAAAACTGGACAGCTAAATGTAAAAGAATAAAATTAGAACACTTCCTAATACCATAGGCAAAGATAAACTCAAAATGGACTAAACACCTAAATGTAAGACCAGAAACTATACAATTCTTAGAGGAAAACATAGGCAGAACTTGATGACATAAATCTAAGCAAGTTCCTCTATGACCCACCTCCTAGAGTAACAGAAATAAAAACAAAAGTAAACTAGTGGGACCTGATTAAACTTAAAAGCTTTTGCACAGCAAAGGAAACTGTAAGCAAGATGAAAATACAGCCCTCAGAGTGGGAGAAAATAATAGCAAATTAAACAACTGGACAAAGGATTAATTTCCAAAATATACAAGCAGCTCATACAACTCAATGCCAGAAAAACAAACAACCCAATCAAAAAGTGGGAAAGAGAGCTAAATAGACATTTCCCCAAAGAAGACATGCAGATGGCTAACAAACACATGAAAAGATGCTCAACGTTGCTCATTATTAGAGAAATGCAAATGAAAACCATAATGAGATATCACCATTCAGAATGGCCAACATCAAAATCTACAAACAATAAATGCTGGAGAGGATGTGGAAAAAAAGGAGTGCTCTTGGACTGTTAATGGAAATGTAAATTGATACAGTCTCTGTGGAAGACGGTATGGAGATTCCTTAAAAAACCTAGGAATAAAATCACCAAATGACCCAGCAATCCCACTCCTAGGCATATACCCTGAGGAAACCAAAATTGAAAAAAGACATGTGTATCCCATTGTTCACTGTAGCACTATTTATGATAGCTAGAACATCGAAGCAACCTAGATGTCCATCGACAGAAGAATGAATAAAGAAGTTATGGTACATATACAAAATGGAATACTACTCAGCCATAAAAAAAACACATTTGAGTCAGTTCTGATGAGGTAAGTGAGCAGAATTATTATACAGAATGAAGTGAGTTAAAAAGAGAAAGATAACTATTGTATTCTAATGCACCTATATGGAATCTAGAAAAATAGTACTGAAGAATTTATTTACAGGGCCGCAAAGGAGAAAAAGACAGAGAATAGACTTATGGACATAGAGAGCAGGGAGGAGAGGGTGAGATGTATGGAAAGAATAACATGGAAACTTACATTACCATAGACAGCTAATGGGAATGTGCTGTATGACTCAGGAAACTCAAGCAGGTGCTCTGTATCAACCTAGAGGGATGGGGTGGGGAGGGAGATGGGAGGGAGGATTAAAAGGGAGGGGATATATGTATCGGTTCAGTTCAGTTCAGTTCAGTCGCTCAGTCGTGTCCGACTCTTTGCAACCCCATGAATTGCAGCACGCCAGGCTTCCCTGTCCATCACCAACTCCCAGAGTTCACTCACACTCACATCCATTGAGTCAGTGATGCCATCCAGCCATCTCATCCTCTGTCGTCCCCTTCTCCTCCTGCCCCCAATCCCTCCCAGCATCATAGTCTTTTCCAATGAGTCAGCTCTTCACATAAGGTGGCCAAAGTACTGGAGTTTCAGCTTTAGCGTCATTCCTTCCAAAGAAATCCCAGGGCTGATCTCCTTCAGAATGGACTGATTGGATCTCCTTGCAGTCCAAGGGACTCTCAAGAGTCTTCTCCAACACCACAGTTCAAAAGCATCAATTCTTCGGTGCTCAGCCTTCTTCACAGTTCAACTCTCACATCCATACATGACCACAGGAAAAACCATAGCCTTGACTAGACGGATATATGGATACCTATGGCTGATTCATATTGAGAATTGACAGAAAACCACAAAATTCTGTAAAGCAACTATCCTTCAATAAAAAAATAAATTAAAAAGAAAAAGTATATAAATAAATCAGTCACTCAAAAGGTTTGCCTTTTAGAAGATCATTTGAGACATAGTCATTCCAAAAATGTAGGTCTACCAAAAAGAGGCATTTTTTCATGGTCACTGAATCACACAAACAGCACTGGAAAAGAAATTAAGCATTTAGATTAGACCAGAAAGTGTCAAAGTGTGTATCACCTCACAGCTAATGAACTGATCAGGTTATTCATAGATAACTCCATTCCCTTCTTCCCTCTCAACTGCCCTGTCACTCACTGCCTGTTGTATCTTGGGTAGCTTTGCCTGCAAGAGGTTTTGTCCATCTTATCACTGAATGAAAATTGGTCTCCCTGTAATTTCGATGCATTGCTTGCATTGGTCTTTATTATTGTTTGCCAATAATTCTAAAGTTAACATGATAAAAATTTAATTCATTTTGTATCTAATACCTCTTTGTGAGCACCTTGTTGAGTTTTCTGTATGCTAAATTTATCTTCAGTTTCTTATAGTTTTTTTTTATCAGAAGTCCAGGGCAAAACAATATTTTTATTCTACGATCATGGAAACAGATATCTTAGGAAATTGCTTAATGATATACAAAAAAAATCATGTTATTATTTTAGAAAACCAGCACATAGAATTGTAAATTATTAATCACCATGTGAGATATCTTCCTATCTATAATTTTAATGTATTATATAACACATGCACAGGAACAAATTGTTGCTCTGATGGAAAGGAGAAATGCCAACAATTACCCATTGTGGTATCATAGACATAATATATGAACCAATTTATGTCAGCAAATTGGTACATAGATGATACAAGATTAAATGCTAAACTATGCAAAGAATTCATATACCTTAGCATAAAAAAACCATCTGATTAAAAATGAACAGAGAACTTGAATGCACATTTTTCCAAAGACACAGATGGTCAAAGAACATGTGAAAATCAGAGAGACAGTTAGATATCACCATTCACTTTTCAGAATGGCTATTATCAAAAAGTACAAATAACAAATGTTGATGAAGTTATGGAGAAAAAGGAGCACCGGTACAGTGTTGACAGATGTGCAAAATATACTGCTGCCAGTAAGGAAAACAAAATGGAGCTTCCTCAAAAACTAAAAATAGGACCACTGTACAATGTAGCAGTTTCACTTCTAGATGTTTATCTGAAGAAAGCAAAAACACTCATTCGAAGACATATATGCACCCCTATATTTATCACAGCCTTATTTACATAGCCAAGTTGTGGAATCAACATTGGGCTGTCATGATCAGATGAATGAATAAAGAAGATGTAACAGATATGAGGATACAAAATGGGATTTTAGGGTTACTTGGCTATAAAAAAATTAATGAAAATTTGACATCTGCAAAACATGAACAGGCCTAGAGTGTATTATGTGAAGCAAAGTAAGTCAGAGAAAGACAGATGCTATATGGTACTTCTTACATGTGGAATCTAAAAAGCAAAACAAACGATTAAACAAAACAAAATAGAAATAGACTTATACGTACAGAGCACAAACTGGTGTTTGCCAGAGGGTGAGGAGTTTGGAGGAATGGGCAAAATATTAATAGGTGGAAGGGATTAAGAGGTACAAAGTTTCAGTTATAGAATAAGTAAGTCTTGGAGATGTAATGTGTAGCACAGGGGATACAGTCAGAAATACTATAAACACTCTGGCGACACATGGTTACTAGATTTGTCATGATCATTTCATAATGTATATAAATAAATGTTTAACCACTATGTTGGACATTTGAAACTAATATGGTATTATAAGTCAACTATAGTTCAGTTATAGGGGAAAGGAAATATGAAGTTTTATTCTTGAAAAAATGTGAATATAATAAAATCATCTTTTAATTTTCTAGTATATAGTTTATGTTGAGTTGAATAACTAAAATGAGGAAAAGCAGGGTGATAGTCTAGAAAGTTTATTTAAAGTGAACATGAACGAGGTCTGTCTCCACACTGTGTGCTTGTAAATGTTCAATTGTGTGCAAAAATAAACTATAGAGGCGAGAGGTTGATACAGAGCCTGACCCATGATTAGTGTTCAATCAAGAAGAAGCTGTCAAGCAAATGAAATTTTGGGCAGAATTCTGGCCACCTTGTTGCCAGCTGTTCAGTCTTAATTATTCTTCCCCCAAGAGTTCCAGTCCACATCCTGACATGGGTATGTGGCCCTATATAATTTTTTTTATTAATTGAGACACAGAAGGATATTGATGATAGCAATGACTAACCCACTCTTTTTTTTTTTTTTTTGGTCTTATCCTAATTATATCTTAAATACAGAAGTCTTGTTTAAATAATAAACACATAACTTACATTTTGAGAGAAGAAGCTGTCCCTGATATACTTGGATGATCAAGTTACTTGCCTTTATATTCTGATATATACTAATATATATACTAACTGATAATATATGAATTTTCTTGACTAGTGTTCAAAGAACAGGTGAAAAAAGTTTTATTCAATAAAATGTATCTTATATGCAAGAACTTTCCGAATGCCATCTTTTGTTCAACAATGACTGTACCTTGCTCACTTGTGATCTCCTATTGTCATCAGAGTATTATCTCAAAGGTAGAAAGTCCTGAGACTTCAGTGTTTCTATTTGTCCTACAGAGCTAATCCTTTTTAGGATAGAAAGATGGAGCCACTGCTGTGACTTAAATTAATTCTGAGCTGTAAAAGTCAACAGGTCTCCTTAAACAGTACATTTTTCTTCTTGTCAGTCTACATAACCAGGGAAGATTGCAGTTAAGTGTTGTTCTCGGTCATCTTAAGAGATGTCACAGAGTCTTGCAATATATATCATTCTCGTGAATTGGTGGCAGTCATACCTGTCACTACAAAGCTCACCCTTGCAAAAGAAAAATGAAGGTCAAACCTGCTTCTATTAAATATTATAGACACAACTGGTTTCTTTGGATGTGTGAAGCATATCTGGGAGTAATGAGACACCAATCCTCTGATACCTGCAGTGACGAACATGCCTCAGTTTCTCAGTTTTTCTCCTTGATATGAGATCACTTTCAGAATGAGGATGAGCACAGATTAGATCATGTGAAGACTCACTGTCAGTACTGTTTATCTCTTTAACACACTTCCAAAGAATATGTAAAATGTCAATATTGAATCTCTTAAGCATGTGATTCTTGACAAACATGTTTGTTTTCCTTTTATAGATTAACATAAACAGATGGCTCATAATAGTCCAGTGAGACAAGTGTGTGTTTTCCTTCTGATGTTATGATTGTATTTCCAGTATATATGATTATATTTTTTTTGAGAGAGTAGGCACCAAATACAATCAAATATAAAGCATAAGCCTGAAGTTATGCAAACTCATAATAAATAATAAAAATAAGTTCTTTCTAAAAGATCTGCTTCCTTTTTACTCTGTTTCCTGCAATTAGGAGTAAAAGTGATAAATGTACTTTCTGATGTGCTCCTAGAACTCAGGAAATGATAAACACCTAATTACTTTATAAACAATCTTTCCACTCCAAATGTTTACTAACTACAAATTGAAGTTTTCATATAGCTTGATTATGCTATTTAGAATATGTATATGAATGTGCACTTTGACAGAATTTTTATAGATCATTTTCAACTGCACGAGGTCAGACTCTGTGTCTATTTTAATCCCTACTCTGTACGTTACCCGACATGGTCTCTTCCATGTATTTTCATGGTCTTTTCAATGTACTTAACCAAAATATTTATTTTTGACTGTGTGTTTTTAGTACTTTCCTAAGGAAAAAAAAGTTTGTTTAGTTTGCTCAATAATTTAGGTTCTGAAAAACAGAGATTGCTTTGGTCACAAAAAGTAGAGCATGGTGCATTTTCTCATCAAGGCAGGTAGGTCTGTACACATAATACCATTTCTATATAGCCATTAAGATGTTAGAGCTTGGCTAAAAATGTAAAAAGCACACATAGGGGTATTATTTTTCTTAATGTATATTCAGTGAGTGCTCTGGAAAAATATTTCTGTTTCAAATCATATAGTTGAAGTTCATTGGGGCTGCTGATAATATTCTGTTCTTGACATGAGATATGTACATTTCAGGATATTTCACTGAGGTATGCATTTAAGATTTGTGCATGTTTCTGCTTGCTTGTTACACTTTAATGAAGTGTTTAAAAATGAAAAATAAGAAGATGGAATCTAATTTGTGAGATCAAACTATGAAAAAAAAAACCTGAGGTTTTAGGAAATTGAATTTGCTTGTTTACTTTCTCATTTTTAGTCATCTTCTATTTTGACTTCAGCTGATCTATTGCCACCAAGACTCTGTTCTCAGTTGAACCCCTAATTTCATAATTTGCATAACGACTGAAGAACAGGGGCAGTTGTCTTTGTAGGAGCCTATGCAGACTTGATGCTTTTGAACTGTGGTGTTGGAGAAGACTCTTGAGAGTCCCTTGGACTGCAAGGAGATTCAACCAGTCAATTCTGAAGGAGATCAGCCCTGGGATTTCTTTGGAAGGAATGATGCTAAAGCTGAAACTTCAGTACTTTGGCCACCTCATGGGAAGAGTTGACTCATTGGAAAAGACTCTGATGCTGGGAGAGATTGGGGACAGGAGAAGAAGGGAACGACTGAGGATGAGATAGCTGGATGGCATCACTGACCCGATGGACGTGAGTCTGAGTGAACTCCAAGAGATGGTGATGGACAGGGAGGCCTGGCGTGCTGCGATTCATGGGGTCGCAAAGAGTCGGACACGACTGAGCGACTGAACTGAACTGAACTGAACTGATGCAGACTTCCCAGGGATTTAAATGAACTATGACACTTTTCTCAGTACTTTGAGGCTGGTGATGACTTTCCGGGTCCTTCCTCTTGTCAGGGACAGAGCAGCATCTCTAGGCCAGGTTGTTCTCTTTCCAGCATTAATAAAAGGACTGACATGACACACATGGAAAAAGGAACACAAGGAAACCTTTTAAGGTAATGAATGTGTCTGTTACGTTGATACCGCGGCAATGGCGTCACTGGTATGTGCATATGGCCTCTCCCATCCCTTCCCCCACCTCCTCTTCCCTAGCCTCCCAAGTCTGTAAATTGCAGGAGCCTTTTGCTTGGAAGCTCTCTTGGCAGTGAGCCAGTCCATGTTACCTGTGCTATTTCACCTGATCCTCCTTCTCCTGAGGGGAGGATTGTAGAAACAAGGTAGGAACCAATCTCCTTTCCTGCACCTTCCCTTTGTTATACTGTTGCAATTGGTGAATAAAAGATTGATGGTTACTTTCAGTTTAGCTCATCATTTTACTTGACCAGCTCAAAACCTAGAAGCTCAGCTCTTTTGATGAACAACTACTTAAAGTGATAATAGTAACAATATTGGGTGACTGTAGCACATGGGCGCAGTAAACAAACAAAAGCAATGTCCCAATGGAAAGGAAGGAGGAATCGGGAATAGTCTGTTACAAGTGACCTGTGTGGACCAGTATATTGATATTTGAAGATGGGTTTAGATTGGTTTAAAAATATCCTGTAACCTCTAGGTCAACCATTATTTTTTAAAAGAAGTATCATTGACACCTAAGAGAACAGACAAAATGAAATTATATGACATTTAATAAAAACCAGAAGAGGCAAGAAAAGAGGATAAAAAATGCAGGAAATAGAAAACAGCTACAGATATAGTAAATATTTATCCAACTATATTGTTTAAATATGGATGATCCAAGTGCACCAAAATAGGAGACAGAGATAGTCAAAGTGGGAGGAAAAGATAACACCAAGTATAGATTGTCTACAAAAAATTTTAAATATGAAGATGTAGATGGACTTAAATTGATGGGACAGAAGAATAAATGTCTTGTTTATACTAATGAAAGGAAAGATTGCATAGCAATATTAGTTTCAGACAAAGTAGTCCTTAGCACTAAAAATTATCAGAAAAAAAGGGTCATTACATGATGATAAAGAGGTCAGTTTCCAAGAAGACATAACAATACCAAATGCATGAACCAGATATAATAAACATAAAAATAATAAAAGAACACAAAAATAATTCAAAATAAATGAGGAAAAATATAGAACTTAAAGCAGAAATAGATAAATCCACCATTTTAATTTGAGGCTTTCATATCCCCATGTCAGCTATAAATCAAACAGGCAGAAAATCCGTAAAGATATAGTTGACCTGAACAACAATATCAATCAACTTAATCTAATTGACATTTATAGATTACTCCATCTAACACCAGCCGAATACACATTTTCTTCAAGTTCACATGGAACACTTATTAAGTTTAATGGATGGAGATTTGGGGGATATTGAGATGAAGTAAAAATTCTAGACCTCTGATCTTTCTTAGATACAGTGCTTCAGAAAACTTGTAAGTGTAAATTCTCTGTCTACGCCTTTGAAATGTACATTTTCTTAGGGAACTTCCTGGCTGCCTAGGGGTTAGGTCTAGGTGCTTTCACTACTGCGGCCCAGGTTCGATCCCTGGTTGGAGAACTAAGATCCTGCATGCTGTGAGGTGTGGCTAAGTAAATAAGTAAATATTCTTAAGCCTCTTGATAATTTTGTGTGTGCTTAGTCACTCAGCTCTGCCTGTTTCTTTGCAACCCCATGGACTGCAGCCCACCACACTCCTCTGTCCATGGGGATATCTAGGCAAGAATACTGGAGTGGATTTCCATGCCCTCCTCCAGGGCATCTTCCCAACCCAGGGATCGAACCCAATTTTCCTGCACTGCAGGTGGATTCTTTACAGTCTTAGCCATCAGGGAAGCCCATAATCCAGACTATCTTTCTCAAAAACTTGGGAATCATCTCTTTGAAATATAATCATTGAGGAAAAGAATACATCATTTCCTGATCACTGTAGAAGCACAGGGACCTACCTCAACACACATCTTGCTTCATGTTGTAAAGCCAAATAACAAACAAACAGCTTACCATCTCCCCTTTACCCTGATGCTTTTTAAAACCTACCTCCTCTTTTTGCAGCAGAGTTCAGCTCAGACTCAGTTCTGGCCTCTGCCAACTGTAATATTATAGACTTAAAGTCTTTCTGTTCTGTCTAATTTTGTCCAGTAGTTGTTCCTTCAGCACTGGAAATATTTTGATTATGGGCAAAACAAATGATGTCGTATAGTATTTCTGAATGTATATTGGAATAGAAATTTCAAGGATTATAATTCTGTGAAACTTACCATTTGCAGCAACTTGGATGGATCTAGAGAATATTACACTTGGTAAAGGAACTCAGACAGAGAAAGAAATATTGTATGATATCACTTATAAAAATGTAAAAAAATGCAAAGGAATCTATATACGAAACAGAAACAGACTCACAGGTATAGAAAACAAACTCATGATGCAAGGGGAAAGGAAAGAGGAATGATAAATTAGGTATATAGGATTAACAGATACAAGTTATTATATATAAAATAGATAAGCAAGAAGGATTTACTGTATGACATGGGGAACTTATTCAATATTTTGTAATAACCTGTAGGAAAGAGCAAATTAGCCAAGATGGCATGATCAGGCTCTCTCACCCCAAGGCCTCTCACTCTTGCCCCGCATTTTGTAAATAATAATTACGTAACGCTTAGATCACTTATAGCACCCTGCATCTGTGTCACAAGGTACTTGCTTTGTCATGAGCTGCCTTTGGCCTCAGAATAGTTTCCTCTTATGTTACAGACACACAAACGAAAGAAATTAATTTCTAAACAAGGGAACATCACCACTGTTTCTATTGCACAGACTAGATTAGTAGTCTGGGTAGAAGGGAGATATTCTTGGTGTCTGGAGAAAGGATGTTTTTCTACCATTCTAACTTACACTGGAGCTTCCCCAGTGACTCAGTAATAAAGAATCCACCTGCCAATGCAGGACACATGGGTTCAATTCCTGGATTAGGACGATGCCCTGGAGTAGCAAATGCCAACCCACTCTAGTATTCTTGTTTGGGAAATCATTGACAGAGGAGCCTGCTGGGCTACAGTCCATGGGGTAACAAAAAGTTGGACATAACTTCTATGCAGAGTACATCATGAGAAATGCTGGGCTGGAAGAAGCACAAGCGGGAATCAAGATTGCCAGGAGAAATATCAATAACCTCAGATATGCAGATGACACCACCCTTATGGCTGAAAGTGAAGAGGAACTCAAAGCCTCTTGATGAAGGTGAAAGAGGAGAGTGGAAAAGTTGGCTTAAAGCTCAACATTCAGAAAACTAAGATTATGGCATCTGGTCCTATCACTTCATGGGAAATAGATGGGGAAACAGAGGAAATAGTGTCAGATTTTATTTGGGGGGGCTCCAAAATCACTGCAGATGGTGATTGCAGCCATGAAATTAAAAGACGCTTATTCCTTTGAAGAAAAGTTATGACCAACCTAGATAGCATATTCAAAAGCAGAGACATTACTTTGCCAACAAAGTTTTGTCTAGTCAAAGCTATGATTTTCCGGTGGTCATGTATGATGTGAGAGGACTGTGAAGAAAGCTGAGCACTGAAGAATTGATGCTTTAGCATATTCAAAAGCAGAGACATTACTTTGCCAACAAAGTTTTGTCTAGTCAAAGCTATGATTTTCCGGTGGTCATGTATGATGTGAGAGGACTGTGAAGAAAGCTGAGCACTGAAGAATTGATGCTTTTGAACTCTGGTGCTGGAAAAGACTCTTGAGAGTCCCTTGGACTGCAAGGAGATCCAACCAGTCCATTTTGAAGATCAGCCCTGGGATTTCTTTGGAGGGAATGATGCTAAAGCTGAAACTCCAGTACTTTGGCCACCTCATGGGAATAGCTGACTCATTGGAAAAGACTCTGATGCTGGGAGGGATTGAGGGCAGGAGGAGAAGGGGACGACAGAGGATGAGATGGCTGGATGGCATCACAGACTTGATGGACGTGAGTCTGAGTGAACTCCAGGAGTTGATGATGGACAGGGAGGCTTGGCATGCTGCGACTCATGGGGTCGCAAAGAGTCAGACATGACAGAGTGACTGAACTAAACTGAACTGAAGTGCACACACACACACAACTTATTCTGGCTGGTCTATGTATTAAATTAACACGACGTAGATTAACAGGAGAAAAGCAAACAAAAGTTTAATAACACATGTACATAAGAGAGACCGAGGAAAACTCAGTAACTACCCCAAATGATCAAAAACCCTCATCTCAATTATTGTCTTCAGCTAAAGGCAAGAGAGGCTTTGAGGTGGGGGAAGGGTAGTAATTTGGGATTTCTCCCCTTAAAGGGGAGATAGGCAATTCACATGAAGATCAAAAAGCAAGTTTTTGTTAAACAAATGCTTGCCAGGTCTGGCAGAGACAATGGGACACAGAATGGACTTGATCTCCAAGCCCTTCGAAGTTTCCCCATCACATGCATCCAGTGTTCTTTGCAAGTATCTCTGGTATTAGCTGTACTCCAGGAACAGGTGCTCTCTCTCTACATTCTTTTTAGGTGGTTAAGGGAGAGACAACAGCAACAACAACAAAAAATTCCCGAGTCTTGTGCTTCTTAAAAATAATTAGCCTAAATTAGTCCCTATGCCAAAGAGGGATGAGTCAGGTTATGTAGAAGTCTGGCAACAAAGTGCAGGTAATCTAAACATCAAAAAATTATTGTTAATTTAAGGAAATAAGATATCTATAATTAAGGAATTTAGAGCTTTTTTTAATGCACAGGAAGAGGCAGGAGTCTGTGTTCACTGAAGTCATTCCTCTCATATGCGTCTCAGCTATCTGGGGCAGGCATCCAGTTTTTTTCACATCCTGAGCTCCCTCAAGGCTAGCTGTAGGGAGTGGCTGCAGTCTGATGGCCGCTGGACCCCAGTTATTCTTCCTGGGCACCTTTCAGACTCATCAGTCCACACTGGAGGGCTGCAATCATGAGAACTTCGGCATCCTTGTATAGAGACATGGCAGGAAATGCTCCATTTCTCCCTTACCTAGGTCGTATGATGTGAAGTCCTTTTGCTTTCCTACTCCCATGATATAAAGAATCTTGTTTGCACAGCAATGTCCAATATTTGTAGGGATTTTTTTTTTCCAATAGAGTTGATGGAAAATGAGAGAAAAAGAAGACAAAAGAAAGGAACAGTGAGAGGAAGGAAAAGGAAGAAAGAGAAGAAAGGAGAAAGAGAAAAATAAGAAAACAACAAGGTGCCCTAGTATGGGTAAAAGATATATATATATTTGTTAGAATAGGATATTTCCTCATCAATGAGTTATCAGAGCATACCCACTGAGGTGTGCACAAAGACCATTAATTAGAAATAGAGTACCAATTACTTTTGGGAAAGTCCTAAAAATAATATGTGGTAGCCTGAAATAAAAGATTTACTGAGGTGAAAAAGAAAAATCGCAGCCGTGCGAGTGCTGATTGGCGAGTGAATTCTCAGCTGGCACATAGAGTTGGTCATCTATATAACACCTCTGGGCACCTTAGTGCAATGCTTGAACTCTTCCAAAATATAGCTTTCTTCATTTTGTACTTTCTATTATGGTCTATACTTTACCACAGGGTATCTGTGGACTTTTTAGGGAATGAAATTTAAATTGAAAGAGATGCTAGAGAAGAAATTGCATCATCCTCTCTGCTAATAAAATGCTTTATAGTTCTTTCTGTTCTTTCTCTAAGCAATGAGCCAGCTTTTAGAACACCCAGTTTTATTATCAGGAGCCAAGGATAATATCAAAAGTGAGAGGGTAATCATGAAAAATGCTTCTATTCCCTTTTCCATCCTTACTTTTAGTAAATGTAGGAAAAAGGGGAAAAGAAAAAGTTGGTATTATAATTCACCTGGCCTGTTGCTTCAGAAATAATTTCATATATTTCTGTATATTGAGCCCCATATTTTTCTAGGAGATAATTCTTCTAGACTAGATTGTTTTAAAAATAATAAATTGATTATTAAATTGATTTATTATTTTTAATAGAATGACTATTTTGTGATATGTGATTGTCAATAGTACTAGGAACTCTGGTTTTGTGATAATAAAGAATATTTTTTGATAGGGACTTAAATTTTCTTCTGAAATCACAATCGCACCCTTTGCAATTTCATATTATAAATTCATTTTGAAGGTTTTCTCAGCTTGGAGTGTAGGTAATGCATTGATTTTGAGGATGCCTAATACACTATCCCAGAAATATATAAAACATTAGTGCCAGTTGCCAAAAAAGGATAGAATGATGGTGAAAACTCCCCAAATAAGCTTTGATTTGCATTGTTGTTGTTCAGTTGCTAAGTCCCATCTGACTGTTTGCATCCCATAGACTGTAACATGCCACACTTCCCTGTCCTTCACCATCTCCTGGAATTTGCTCCAACTCATGTCCATTTAGTTGGTGATGCTATCTGATCATATCATCCTCTGCCACCCCGTCTCCTCCCGCCTTCAATCTTTCCCAACATCAGGGTCTTTTCCAGTGAACCTATTCTTCCCATCAGGTAGCCAAAGTATTGGAGTTTCAGCTTCAGCATCAGTCCTTCCGATGAATAATCAGGACTTATTTCCTTTAGGAATGACTGATTTGATCTCCTTGCTGTTCAAGGGACTCTCAAGAGTCTTCCCTAGCACCACAAATTCTTTACGGTCCAACACTCACATTTGTACATGACTGCTGGAAAAACCATAGCTTTGACTGTCGATAGGAATCTTTGTCAGCAAAGTGATTTCTCTGCTTTTTAATATGCTAGGTTTGTCATAGCTTTCCTTCTAAGGAGCAAGTATCTTTTAGTTTCATGACTGCACTTAAGCACCATGATAACATTTTTCTTTGAATTTAGGAAGATTTACATGAACATATGAAAGATTAACAATAATCTGGAATAAATAAATGCATCAAATCCATTTTACTTGCATAGTGTACTCCATGTTGCTGATTTAGACCCAGAATGGTTTGGGAGCTTTGGCAAGCATGAGGAGTGCTAAGAAGATACTAAACTGTATGAGAAACTTGTTTGTTTGGGAGAGGAGAAAATTCCCCCCTCAGATTCCCTTGAATTGCTATGGGTGAACTAATAATAAAATAGACCCAAGACAGATGAGCGGGTAGAATAAAAACAAATTTAATTTGTGAGGGCAGTGGTCTCATAAAAACAGGACCTAAGAAAAGCAGACAGCTTTTACACTTTTTAGCAAAGAGACAATAAATCTGTGAGAAATTGACAGAGTGAAAAAACTTGGGCTTTGGGTGTTTAGTGAGTAAGGTGCCTGAGCAGAATTTGGGCTTGGGGCAATAAATTAAACGAGCAACAAGGTTTGCTTTTGGACTTCCTTGGTGGCTCAGATAATAAAGAATCTGCCTGCAATTTGAAGATGTGGGTTTGATCCCTGGGTAGGGAAGATTCCCTGGAGGAGAAAATGGCACCCCACTCCAGTATTTTTGCCCGGAGAGTCCCATGGGCAGAGGAGCCTGGTGGGCTACAGTCCATAGAATCACAAAGAGTCAGGGTCCACTGAGCAATACTTTGACTTCCCAAGTTTGTTTCTAGAGGCTTCCCTGGCCCCAGGTTCTCTGTCTCTGGTGAGATGAGTATCTTTGCATCTCCAGATGCAGGGAGGACACCTTTTCCATGAGAGATTTAGTTCCTGCTTTCAATGAGACAGACTGGAGTGTCTGTGTATCCCTTCTTCAATGACCCTCTTCTATGTAACTTTAACTCAAAATAATCAGTGCACCATTGAGGCATATTTTGGGGTGGTCTGCCCTGAGCCCCAGTGTTGGACAGCACCAAACAATTCAAAATTTTCCAAGAAAATATGTAGCATCTCAGCATTTCTGAGTAATTCCATTTTGGCTTTCTAATCTAGCACCATAGCTAACAATTGGGATTCTCAAGGAATGATTACTTTCTGTAACTTGCCACACCCAAATTCTAAGAAACTGGAGGAGGATTTTGAATAGTAACACTTTGTATTTCATTATAGCCATTTTTCTACAATGTTAAATAATTTTTTGTGATGAAAAAAGAAGATATTATATATATATATATATATGAGGAAAAGTTAGTTTATTTGAGTTTAATATAATTTGTCTCAGTTATTTTCCATGTCATTTAAACACATAACAAATGTTTGCTTTAAAAATAAATTTAAAAGTAGATTTAAAGCAATACCACCTAAACTAGAGCATTTAAAGCATCACAAAAATCAAACTTCTACCAAACAGGCATTTCCCATTTTAGTAAAATTTGACCACTAGCAAGTTCCCCTTTGTACCCATTTTTTTAGTTCTGAACTTTCCTACCTCCCCAAATCTAATTTTCTTTCATATTGATGTCTTTCTATTATTTAGAAACATTTGTAATTTTCTTCTCTTCATTAAATGTTCCTATCTATCAACTAGTCCTTTTTACATTGAGTTGCTTTTTTTTTTAAAGGCCTCAATTGCTTTTCTCTGA
>SJYC01139312.1:0-10382 GCA_006408675.1 Madoqua kirkii
AGGAGACACCAGTTCGATCCCTGGTCCCAGAAGATTCCACATACCATGGGGCAACTAAGCCTGTGTGCCACAACTACTGAGCCCGCCTGCCACGGCTACTGAATGAAGCTTGAGGGGCTCCGTAACAAGAGAAGCCACCACAATGAAAGGCCCGTGCACCACAAGCAGAGAAAGCCCCTGCACAACAATGAAGACCCAGTGCAGCCAAAAATAAATGAAACAGAACAGAAACCAGCTAATGCTGCTCCACTGTCACTCTGCATCTACTGCTGAAGATGAGAAAGCATGGAAAGTTATGCATTTATCTTTGGAATACAGAAAACTCACCAGGATTCACTTGGCATCATCTTTGATTCCTTTCTTTCTCATACCCCACATTCTACCCACCAAGAAATCTCATTGGTCCTGCCTTTAACATACATATAGAATCTGATCACATTTCACCATGTCTATTGCGACCACCCCAGTCTAAGCTTCTATTATCTCTCATCTGGATGATTGAGATAGTCTCCTAAAACAATCGTACTGCATTCACTTAAAGTAAAAACAGAATTCCTCACATTGGCCACCGTGACTCCATATGATCCGAAGCTCCCTCCACCCCATCTCACCTCCATGACCTGATCTCCTACTGTTTTCCTCCTCATTCTATTCCAGCCACAGTGGTCACCTTACTCTACTGTTCTCTCTTCCTGGAACACTCTTCCCACAAATAATTTCACTATTAACTCTCTCACCTTCTTTAAGTCTTCACTCAAATGATGCCTTTCAAATGAGACTTTCCCTAATTACCCTAAATAATGTTTTAAATAGCCCTCCAACCCATTTGCTTCCAATCCTCTCAATTAACATCTCCATCTGCTTAGCACTTACCGTCTTCCAATGTACTAGTAATTATTATGTTGATTACCTCTTCTCCTGCTGAACTGTAAGTTCTACAAGTGTAGAGATTTTGCCCATTTTGTTCACGGTTTTATCTCCAATGTCTAGAAGAGTACTCAACACAGACAATTAGGTGCTCAATGAATATTTTTGAATATAATGAGTCAGATACATTTTTTTTTAATTTACTATCTGTTTTAATCTATGGCATACCCAGTGGCAGGTGGATCTTATTTCCCAGATCAGGGATCAAACCCAGGCCTTCTGAGTTGAAGTGTGGAGTCTTAACCACTGGACCACCAGGGAAGTCCCTATACGTTTTTAGATTAAAAATTTTTTCATGGAACTCTGCTCAATGTATGTGGCAGCTTGGAGGGGAGGGGAGTTTGGGGGAGAACCGATACATGTATATGTATGGCTGAGTCCCTTTGCTGTTTACCTGAAACTGTCACAACATTGTTAATCAGCTATCCCCCAGTGCAAAATAAAAAGTTTAAAAAATAAATAAAATAAGAATTTTATCCTGTGATTTTAAAAAAAACAGAAAACAAAAACATAATAAATTGCCACTTATACATTATCTAGCTACAATTACTATCGACGTTTTGCAATATTGTTGAGTACACTATATTTAGATGTGGCTTAGCAGTGGCACCCCACTCCAGAACTCTTGCCTGGAAAATCCCATGGACAGAGGAGCCTGGAAGGCTGCAGTCCATGGGGTCGCTGAGGGTCAGACACGACTGAGCGACTTCACTTTCATGCATTGGAGAAGGAAATGGCAACCCACTCCAGTGTTCTTGCCTTGAGAATCCCAGGGACAGGGGAGCCTGGTGGGCTGCCGTCTATGGGGTGGCACAGAGTCAGACACGACCGAAGAGACTTAGCAGCAGTAGCAGCAGTATCTTTCAGTAACCTAAAATAAAGATGATATCAGCTAACATTTTCCCCCAATGTAATCTGTGGGAAAGCCTTCCTTTTCATTCTAAAATGAGATAATCCTAAACTTTAAAAAATTGCTTATATAAGAAATTGCCTCTTCTAACTCATGCTGATGTTTGGCAGAAACCAACACAATCCTGAAAACAATTATCCTTCAAAAAATAAATGCATTTATATTTTTAAAAAATTGCCTCTTTCCAAACTTGTCATGTAACTCAGCTCCAATGGGAATTATTTGAAGAAGAAGGTATAAAAGGAGTTCCTGTTTAGTTTCCAGCCACAAGCTAAAATTTTTCCTTTTTACAACTCTTGAGTCATTTTATCAAGAAGTTGGAGAGATAGGAAGTAGAATATGTGTGACTATCTTAGCCAATTCAATAACTGCTTTATATTAATTTTTTTCTTAACAGTATTTAAAATATTCCTGACTTAGTTTAAATGATAGCTTGAAGAACTGTGGTGTTTTTTTTTTCTTTTGTCAAAATGTTCCCTCTTGCCAACACTCCATTACAGCAACAGTAAACTTTCAAATATATATATGTATGTATTTGGTTGCCTTGGGTCTTAGTTGCAACATGTGGGATCTAGTTCCCTGAACAGGGATTGAACTCACATCCCCTGCATTGCAAGGTGCATTTTCAACCACTGGACCACCAGAAAAGTCCCTAAACATTTTTTTTTTTTTAAGAAGCATAGACTAGTAAGAATAAAGAAAACAAGAATGGAGGCAATAGCAACAATGTTTTGGCAACTGGAATGTAGATGAGATGGATGAGTATTATCTGACTTAGTCAGTCTAAGAAAGCACAATCTTCAACTAGAAATGGAGAAAATAGAGAATTAATCTGATTTGTGTCAGAGAACTCATAAAAGACTCAGGAATTGTTGGCACCAGGTACCTCTGGAATTGGGGGAAAAGGAGTGGCTAAAAACAGGAAGATTGACTGAAAATCTGACTAGGAAATGTTAGGCTCCTATGTGCTCACTTCTACACATGCTGATAAACAGCTCTGCTTCTTCTTAGAAGCAGAGAATGGAACCTTATTCTTTCCAGAGGGTAAAACACAGGGTGTCTGGTCTAGGGGATACCAGGTTCAGCTGAAGGTAGGAGTTTCATGCTAAAAACAGGTTCCATGAGTGAAAAACATTTTATTATAAATGTTCAGATGCTTCTACTGTCCACTAGCCTCCCTCTGGTTCCCCAGAATGCTGACAACCATGTCTGTACCCTTCATGCAGGAGAAGGGGCTTCTCTAGGGAGTCTGATTAGCCCAAAAGAACTATAGGGAGTGACATCAGGGGAGTTCCCAGGTGGTCCAGTGGCTAAGACTCCACATTCTCAATGCAGGGGACCTGGGTTTGATCCCTGGTCTGGGAACTACATCCCACATGCTGCCCAAATTACGAGTTTGCATGCTGCCACTAAAGAACCTGTGTGCTGCAACTAAGACTTGGCACAGCCAAATAAATACATATTTTTTTAAGAAGAAAGTGACATCAGGGTTCCTCAGCAAAGGTCAGTAAAGGCCCACAGTGAACAAGTCCCACCTGCAGACAGAGCCTGGTGGCATCTCAATTAAACATGAGCACGCAGCCATGCATCTAATATAAAACACAGTAACCAGAGCAAACAGAAAAAGCAACTTGGAGGAAACCTATATATTGAGGGGGGAGAAAACATGCAAAAACTATGCTTCATATCTTCAGATATACTTTATCTGTAAAACAAGAAGAGGATGAAGTTTTAAAAGGGACTTTAAATTCTAAACTTCAGAGAGCAATAAGCATAGACAGCATATTAAAAAGCAGAGACATCACTTTGCTGAAAAAGGTTCGTGTAATCAAAGCTACGATTTTTCCAGTAGTCATGTATGGATGTGAGAGTTGGACCATAAAGCATACTGAACGCCAAAGAATTAATGCTTTTGAAAAATGTGGTGTTGGAGAAAATTCTTGAGAGTCCCTTAGACTGCTAGGAGATCAAGCCAGTTAATCCTAAGGGAAATCAACACTGACTATTCATTAGGACTGATACTGATGCTAAAACTCCAATACTCTGGCCATCTAGTAAAGCTGACTCACTGGGAAAGTCCCTGATGCTGGGAGAGATTGAAGGCAAAAGGGGAAGGGGGTAGCAGAGGATGAGAGGGTCAGATAACATCACTGACTCAATAAACACTCCAATACTCTGGCCATCTAGTAAAGCTGACTCACTGGGAAAGTCCCTGATGCTGGGAGAGATTGAAGGCAAAAGGGGAAGGGGGTAGCAGAGGATGAGAGGGTCAGATAACATCACTGACTCAATAAACATGAATTTGATCAAACTCTGGGAGATAATGAGGGACAGAGAAGCCTGCTGTGTTGCAATCCGTGGGGTCACAAAGAGTTGAACATGACTTGATGACAGAACAACAAGCATCTTGGAAATTAAACAGATGATCCCAGAAGTTAAAATCGCAATAGTAGGTTTGGAAATGAAAACTGAGGAAATCTCCCAGGAAGCTGAAAAAAACTGATTGGAAATAGAAAAGAAAAAAATAGGGAATCAGGCTGAGAGGAATGACATTTTCAAATGCAGGAAGTAGAAAAAAGAGAAGAAAAATAGAAGGGAGAAAATAATCCAGATATAATTTAGGATTTTTTTTCCAAACTATAGGACATGAGTTTCTAGATGAAAAGGGCCTACCAACTGCTTAGAAAAAAATGAATGAAAATGAACATCCACCAAGGCTCATCAAGGTGAGGTGAAGTCGCTCAGTCGTGTCCGACTCTGAGACCCCATGGACTGTAACCTACTAGGCTTCTCCGTCCATGGGATTCTCTAGGCAAGAAAACTGCAGTAGATTGCCATTTCCTTCTCCAGGGGATCTTCCCGACCCAGAGATTGAACCCAGGTCTCCTGCATTGGAGGCAGACACTTTAACCTCTGAGCCACCATGATATATTAGAACATCAAGGACAAATAATAAATCTTTCCAGGAAGATTTTGAAAAACGATCAAAGTCACATCAAACTTATCAACAGCAAAACCATTGTAAAATATTTTTACTGAACTCCGAGAGATAGTGATGGACAGGGAGGCTCGGCATGCTGCGATTCATGGGGTCGCAAAGAGCTGGACACGACTGAGCAACTGAACTGAACTCAACTCAACTCAACTGAACTGATGGTGTCAGAAAATTCCTTTGAGGGAAAATTACTTCCTACATCAAATTCCCTCAGTTCAGCTCAGTCGCTCAGTCGTGGCTAACTCTTTGCGAGCCCATGAATCGAAGCACGCCAAGCCTCCCTGTCCATCACCATCTCTTGGAGTTCACTCAGACTCACATCCATCAAGTCTGTGATGCCATCCAGCCATCTCATCCTCGGTCGTCCCCTTCTCCTCCTGCCCCCAGTCCCTCCCAGCATCAGAGTCTTTTCCAATGAGTCAACTCTTCGCATGAGGTGGCCAAAGTGAGAAACACTGAACTGGAAGAAACATAAGCTGGAATCAAGATTTCGGGGAGAAATATCAATAACCTCAGATATGCAGATGACACCACTCTTATGGCAGAAAGTGAAGAGGAGCTAAAAAGCCTCTGGATGAAAGTGAAAGAGGAGAGCAAAAAAGTTGGCTTAAAGCTCAACATTCAGAAAACGAAGATCATGGCATCCGGTCCCATCACTTCATGGCAAATAGATGGGGAAACAGTGGAAACAGTGTCAGACTTTGTTTTTTTGGGCTCCAAAATCACTGCGGATGGTGACTGCAGCCATGAAATTAGAAGACGTTTACTCCTTGGAAGAAAAGTTATGACCAACCTAGACAGCATATTGAAAAGCAGAGACATTACTTTGCCGACTAAGGTCCGTCTAGTCAAGGCTATGGTTTTTCCAGTGGTCATGTATGGATGTGAGAGTTGGACTGTGAAGAAGGCTGAGCACCAAAGAACTGATGCTTTTGAACTGTGGTGTTGGAGAAGACTCTTGAGAGTCCCTTGGACTGCAAGGAGATCCAACCAGTCCATTCTGAAGGAGATCAACCCTGGGATTTCTTTGGAAGGAATTCTCAAGAGGCAGGTTAGGTGGTCTGGTATTCCCATCTCTTGAAGAATTTTCCACAGTTTATTGTGATCCACACAGTCAAAGGCTTTGGCATAGTCAATAAAGCAGAAATAGATGTTTTTCTGGAACTCTTGTTTTTTTGATGATCCAGCGGATGTTGGCAATTTGATCTCTGGTTCCTCTGCCTTTTCTAAAAGCAGCTTGAACATCAGGGAGTTCCCTACTCAGCCAAATTATCAATTGAGTGTAAAAGTAAAGCAAAAATATTTTCAGACACAGAACATCTAAAAAAAATTGCTCCTCACTTACCTGTCCTCATAAAACAGCTAAAGAATGGACTCCACCAAAATGAAAGAATAAACCAAGAAACAGAAAAGAATAGGAAACAGAATTGAAAAATTGAGGGACCAACAAAATCAGAGCTAAATTAAAGCCTTAGAATGATAGTAAAGGCAGAAACCAATGGAACAGTGGCACAGCCCTAGAGAGGAACTGGTGTAGACTAGAGCCCATCAGAAGACTCTGGAAAAGGGACCTTGCTGTGGTTCAGTGGGGTCCGGGTTCGATCTTCTCAGTCAGGAAACTAGATCCTGCATACCACTAGATTCACACACTGCAACTAAACAATCCTGCATGCAGCAACCAAGAACCAACGCAGTCAAATAAATAAATATTTTTAAAAACTTTCCCTCTAGAAAAGATGTCTAAAATAAGGTTAAATTGGAAGAATATTATTGCTAGAATACTGCTGTTTTTAAATGTTTCAAGAGCAGATTTACATAACCAGAGGAAGTTTGGGATTTAATTAATAAAAAGTAGAAAGTTAAATAAACTAAAACCAACAGTATAACCCCACAAAAGGCAAAACATGAAAGAAAAAAGAGAAATCACAGTGTAATACTAAACTTGAAAAGAATAGCATTTACATGTTGATCTACTGAAATTATAAACTAACTATATGGGAAGGATAAGGAAATGGGAAGGGCACCTATGTGACATGGTAGAGATAGTAGAAGAGTTAAATCCTGGGACTTACCTGGTGGTCCAGTGGCTAAGACACTCACTCCCAATGCTGGAGGGCTGGGTTTGATCCCTGGTCAGGGAATTAGATCCCACATGCTGCAACTAAAGATCCTGTGTGCCACAAATGAGACCTCGTGCAGCCAAATATATAATTTAAAAAAATTTTTTCTAATTTAAAAAAAGAGTCAAATCCTCATCTTCCATGAAAGGAAGACCATAGATAATGCCTGAATTTGAAAAATAAGAAGCACCAGTACAGGTTATTTTAGAGATAAGGAGGTGAATCCCAAACAGAAAATCATTTGACAAGGTGAAAATTGGTGGCCAGTGGGGAAAATATTTCATAAAAGAGTAGATGGATAACAAGGGCATCAAGTTTCCCAATAGGAACACTGTTGTTGGCAAAGTCTTAATTAGTGTATAGACTCAGTACATAACCTTGAGGGAAAAAATAATTTCCAAACTTAAACAATCTGAGAACAGAAAACTGAAAGGAGGATTGCTGTTTTACATAATAAAACTATAATAGAACTATTTGACTCTTAAGTGAATGCATAACTTAAAAAAAACTAATTATAAAATACACAATCCTATTAGGGGTACTAATTAAAAATTAAGTAACTTATATGGTTGGAGTTTAGTGGAAGCTGGGAAGGGTTGATAATGTCTGCCTAACCAAAGGTATCTTTTCTACCGGGCTGTCAAGATATCAGAAAAAATCCTCATGCTTATTACTCTTTTATATGTGGACATGTGGGCCTCCTGTTAAAATGAAAATAGTTTAACTGGGAGTGAATCTACTAAGTCATCATCACCTATTAAACAATTTAGTTTATCTCTTAGCATATTCCTGGCGTTAAAGAACACAGAAATAGGGACTTCCCTGGTGGTCCAGTGGTTAAGACTTCACACTCCTAATACAGGAAGTCAGAAGTGTGGAGTCTTAAGATCTCATATGCCTGCCACACAGCAAGGTACCCCAAAAAAGGACATAGAAATAGTAAGCATTGAACAGGAGAGAAGAAAGATCTGAATCAGCACTGTCCAATAGAAACATAATACCATCCACATCTGTTATTATGAAATTTTCCAGTAACAATTAAAAAGAAACAAACCAACAAGGACCTACAGTATAACCCAGGAAACTATACTCAATATCTTATAATAATCTATAATGGAAACAAATCTAAAAAATATTTTATATTTTAGTATTTTGCTGTACACCTGGAACTAACACATTATAAAGCAAATATATTTCAAGAAAAAAATTTAAAAAGTAAAAAGTAACGGGTGAAATTATTTTTA
Source organism: Madoqua kirkii (assembly GCA_006408675.1). NCBI lineage: Eukaryota > Metazoa > Chordata > Mammalia > Artiodactyla > Bovidae > Madoqua > Madoqua kirkii. The sequence continues at coordinate 8,197 of SJYC01139312.1, forward strand.
ATGTATTTTCTTTAACCCAATACATAGATAAATGTTATAATTTCAACCTAAAATCAATTAAAAAATTACTAAGGAGATATTTTACATTCTTTATTTTTCTACATCTTTAAAACCCAGTGTGTATTTTACACTTACAGCACATCTCAGTTTGTACTAGACACATCTGAAGGGCTTAATAGTCACCTGCTAAGAAGTTTTAAATCAGTGGTTTTCAAAATGTGGTCCCTGGACAAGCAATATTACCATCATTCTAAAACTTGTTAGTGGAGAAGGCAATGGCACCCCACTCCAATACTCTTGCCTGGAAAATCCATGGATGGAGGAGCCTGGTAAGCTGCAGTCCATGGGGTTGCTGAGAGTCGGACACGACTGAATGACTTCACTTTCACTTTTCCCTTTCATGCATTGGAGAAGGAAATGGCAACCCACTCCAGTATTCTTGCCTGGAGAATCCCAGGAATCAGGGAGCCTGGTGGGGTGCCACCTATGGGGTCGCACAGAGTCAGACATGACTGAAACGACTTAGCAGCAGTAGCAAAACTTGTCAGAAATAAAAATTCTCAGTCCTTGTCCCAGATCTACTGAATGGAGGCTTCCCTTGTAGCTCAGTGGTAGAGAATCTGCCTGCCAATGCAGAGACACAGTTTCTATCCCTGACTCTGGAGGATCCCATATGCCCTGGAGCAACTAAGCCCCCGCACCGTAACTACTGAGCCTCTGCTCTGGGAGCCACAACTACTGAACCCCACACACCCTAGAGCCTGTGCCACGTAAGAGGAGCCACTGCAATGAAAAACCCTTGTACCTCATATAACTAGAGAATAGCCCCCCGCTCACCACAACTAGAGAAAAGCCTGAGCAGCAATGAAGACCCAGCACAGCCAAAAATAAAAGTAAATAAATAAAATTTTAAAAAGAAAGAAAGAAATGTATAGTAGGCTTCAGTTTCATCCATCTCATTAGAACTGATTCAAATGCATTCTCTTTAATAGCTGAGTAATATTCCACTGTGTATATGTACCACAGCTTTCTTATCCATTTGTCTATAATGGACATCTAGGTTGCTTCCATGCCCTGGCTATTGTAAACAGTGCTGTGATGAACACTGGGGTCCACGAGTCTCTTTCAATTCTGGTTTCCTCAGTGTGTATGCCCAACAGTGGGATTGCTGGGTCATACGGCAGTTCAATGTCCAGTTTTTCAGGAATCTCCACACTGTTCTCCATAGTGGCTGTACTGTTTGCAATCCCACCAACAGTGTAAGAGGGTTCCCTTTTCTCCACACCCTCTCCAGCATTTATTGCTTGTAGACTTTTTGATAGCCATTCTGACCGGCATGAGAAGGTACCTCATTGTGGCTTTGATTTGCATTTCTCTGATAATGAGTGATGTTGAGCATCTTTTCATGTGCTTGTTAGCCATTTGTATGTCTTCTTTGGAGAAATGTCTGTTTAGTTCTCTGGCCCATTTTTTGATTGGGTCGTTTATTTTTCTGGTACTGAGCTGCATGAGCTGCTTATATATTTTTGAGATTAATTCTTTGTCAGTTACTTTGTTTGCTATTATTTCTCTCACTCTGAAGGCTGTCTTTTCACCTTGCTTATAGTTTCCTTCATTGTGCCAAAGCTTTTAAGTTTAATTAGGTCCCATTTGTTTATTTTTGCTTTTATTTCCATTACTCAGGGAGGTGGGGATCATAGAGGATCTTGCTGTGATTTATGTCAGAGAGTGTTTTGCCTATGTTTTCCTCTAGGAGTTTTATAGTTACTGGTTTTACGTTTAGATCTTTAATCTCTTTTGAGTTTATTTTTGTGGATGGTGTTAGAAAGTGTTCTAGTGTCATTCTTTTACCAGTGGGTCAAACTGGAGCCTATTACACAGAGTGAAGTACGTCAGAAAGAAAAACACCAATACAGTATATTAACACACATATATGGAATTTAGAAAGATGGTAATGACAACCCTATATGCGAGACAGCAAAGAGACACAGAGATAAAGAACAGACTTTTGTACTCTGTGGGAGAAAGCGAGGGTGGGATGATTTAAAAGAATAGCACTGAAACACGTATATTACCATATGTGAAATAGATCACCAGTCCAAGTTAGATGCATGAAACAGGGCACTCAAAGCCGGTGCACTGGGACAACCCAGAGGGATGGGATGGGGAGGGAGGTGGGGGGGGCG
>SJYC01139313.1:0-14927 GCA_006408675.1 Madoqua kirkii
ATGTGTATAAGAGACAGCCTAACACCTCTAACCTTTTAACAAATTATAAAATTTATATATTAATTATTTTTATCACTCATCTTCCCCTATACCAACACATCAAAAACATATTTCAGGAGTTAAGAAATGTATATTTTGTTTATATTGACTGAAGCATGGTAGATGCTAAATAAATATTAATTGAGTGATAAAAATAGATTCATGAAATAAAGGTATTTGGTTGTATTTACATATTTAAAGGAAGATATTCAAAACTTGATATAAACCAGAAAAAAGGCAACTATCTAGAAATAATTTTGTTTGTATCTGAAATCTAGTTTGGTAGAAGAGAAGTACTAAACCTTGTTTTAAGCACTTCTTTGAATTTGATATTCAAAAGAATCATTAAATTACTGTAGTTGATTGGAGGCTCAAAGTTATGGAAGTTAGATAGAGATATTCACAAGGTGTGTTTTGGCTTAATGCAAAGAGGAACTTCTGTTCCTTTTCATTGAGATTTTTGGAGAACTATCTCTTTTTTATCAATGAGTTCAGGCAAGGGTCTGCCTGAGTTTTCAAACCTTGAGAGTCTCTAGAATTAAAAGGCTTGTGTATCAAAATAAAATATAAAAATTGTGACTGAACCTCAGAATATATAATAAAAAAATGTCTGGTTAAACATTACAGTGGAATTGTTGTAATAACACTATATTTGATGTAATTTTCAAGTGTGAGAAAATAACATTTAACAGTATAATAAAAATGAATAGCCGCTCACCATAGATATTTTCTAAACCAGCTATTCAGGCACTCTCAGACACATGTTATTAAAAATAAAAAATGAGCAGTGTACATACTGCTACCCAATGATCCAAGAGCAAAATAGCAACAGTGCCAATTTTTTTTATATGACTTTCATTTTAGTTTATGAAATAGATATGCCCTATTTTAATTTGCTGAAGCCATTGTAAAATTATACTATATTCAGTGAAATTGCTGTCAAACTCAAGTCCATGTGCCCAATGTACAGTGAGGTCAAGGAAACTGAAGTGTCAGAATTTGAAGCAGAGAAAGATTTACTGATGGAGAGGGACCAACTGCGAAGAGAAAATGGGAGACCCAGGTTTGTCTCAGATCTATCTTGCCAACTTGATGGAACATAGGACTTTTTAGGGAAAAAAGGACAAAGAGGGTGAGGTCTCTGTGATTTCAGCTTCCAGATGAGATCTCAGTTGCAGACTTTCCAGCACTATCTAGTGACTCAACATGTCATTGATGATTATGATTGATCTATATGTTCCTACAGAACAATCTGTTAAGTCATGGTCTTGTGATCTTTCTGAGAGAGAGCAAAATCAACACTTGAGGCATTTCATTATTTGCTTGGAGTCTATGTGATGACTTAAGAATTTCAATTTCCTGTTGGCCCCTGTGCTGTTTTCCTCAGGAAGATTTAGGCCTGTTTCTTCAAAACTATAATATATTATCTCAGCAATCTGGGGTTGTAAATTAGGGTTTTGCTCAAGCTAGCAATTTCACTGGGAAAAGGGTTAGGCCAAACTTAGGTAAACGAGGATGTCTAAAGCCTCTTAAGCAAGTTAAGAAGGTAGAAGAGCAGCATAAGTCTTTGTTGTGGAGTCAGCTCTAATAATGAGATTACAGTAGAAAGAGACATAAAGATTGAAATCAAGACAGCTCGATCCTCAGTTCAGTTCAGTTCAGTCGCTCAGTCATGTCCAACTCTTTTTGACCCCATGAATCGCAGCACGCCAGGCCTCCCTGTCCATTACCATCTCTTGGAGTTTACTCAAACTCACGTCCATCGAGTCGGTGATGCCATCCAGCCATCTCATCCTTGGTCATCCCCTTCTCCTCTTGCCCCCAACCCCTCTCAGCATCAGAGTCTTTTCCAATGAGTCAACTCTTTGCATGAGGTGGCCAAAATACTGGAGTTTCAGCGTTAGCATCATTCCTTCCAAAGAACACCCAGGGTTGATCTCCTTCAGAATGGACTGTTTGGATCTCTTTGCAGTCCAAGGGACTCTCAAGAATCTTCTCCAACACCACTGTTCAAAAGCATCAATTCTTCAGCGTTCAGCTTTCTTCACAGTCCAACTCTCATATCCATACATGACCACTGGAAAAACCATAGCCTTGACTAGATGGACCTTAGTAGGCAAAGTAATGTCTCTGCTTTTCAATATGCTATCTAGGTTGGTCATAACTTTTCTTCCAAAGAGTCACCATTTACAGTGATTTTTGAGCTCCTAAAAGGCTGGATCCTAGCTGGTCTTAATATAAGACAATGGGAAATTAACTTCTGTGGAATTCATGCTTTCCTGTTGTAAACTGAATTCTTTAGGTTATATACTTTTAGGAATCCTTCCACCTCTAAGATAACTATATGTCTTGAAAGCTTTTGATAATAAACATGCTAAATTAAATATTGTTGTTGTTGGTTAGTCGTTTTTGGGTCCAATTCTTTTACAACCCCATGGACTGCAGCCCACCAAGTTCTTGTGACATGGAATTTCCTAGGCCAGAATACTGGAGTGGGTTGCCATTTCCTTCTCCAGGGAATCTTCCTGACCCAGTGATAGGGCCCACATCTTCTACACTGGCAGGCAGATTCTTTATCACTGAGCCACTGTGGAAGCCCAAATTAAATATACAGCTGCAATATTGTGATTTATATGAAATATATACTTGGTCATTCAGATGACCAAAATATACTTCCATTTATATTTCATACTTGAGCACAGGGTTTCTGACACAGAGCTCCAAAAACCTTTTGAATTTCCTGAGCAACAAGAGCAGTGGGAGCATCTTTTGTTAGAATATTCGCTCTCTTGTCCTCAGTTTCTGAAATCTCTTCAGAGCCACGAAGCTGAAATACATGTCTAGTTATTCATAACAAGCCCTTTCCACTGCAACTGGGTTCATTAATAAGTGATTTTCAGAAAACACCTAAGACTGGGGACTTGTTGCCAGGGCAACTAAGCAGAAATAGAGGGTTAGAACTTTCAGGTCCACCCCTTGAGAGGGTCTGAGGGTTAAATTCATCACTGATGGTCAGTGATTTTAGGAATCATGCCTGTGAGATGAAGCTCCCATAAAACTCCAAAAGGATGGGTTTCAGAGAATTTCCAGGCTGGGGAACCAAACTGTTTCCATATCCTTTCAGTTGGGCCCCAAACTCTAAGAGGCAGAAGCTCCTGTATTTGGGATCTTTCCCTGTGTATCTCTTCATCTGGCTGTTGCTTTGTATCCTTTGTAATAAACTGGTAATCTAGGGAGTAGTCAAAAACCCAAGGAGAAGATGCAAGAACTTGACTTACACCCAGTTGGTGAGCAGTACCTAAGGCTTCCCAGGTGGTACTAGTGGTAAAGTACTGTTGCCTGGAGAATATCACAGATGGGGAAGCTTGATGTGCTGCAGTATATAGAGTTACAAAGAGTCCAACACGACTGAAGCTACATAGCACACGTGCACTTGTACTGCTCAGAACTTGTGATTGACCTGTGGGGTGGAGAGACATCGGGTGGGACTGAGCCCTTAGCCTGTGGGATCTGATTTCATCTCTAGGTAGACAGCGTGAGAACTGAGCTGAGTCACAGGATCCCCAGTTGATGGCCTTAGCCTCGTTCAGTGGTGTGTGTGGGAAGTCACCTCACCACATTGGAACTGAGCACAGAACCCAAAATTAAAGCCAACTTTTCTGAACCTCATTTTATAAATCTGTAAATTTACAAAACTGGGCTACAATAATCCCTGATCTGTATTAATTCTAACACTAATAAAGCTCTTGTTTCTCTCCAATATTGAAACACTTTGGATTTTGACAGTATATTATCAATCATGTTGAAGGTTTCGATTTATAATTTGATTCTTATAAAGTGACACAGTTTTAGACTGCAATGCATGCATATAACTTCAAACAGTACTATTTAATGCATAAAATGTATCCAAAAAATAGCCTTAATAGATGTGGTCATTTGATAATAAATCATGCAATTATGGAAATAATTTGTATTCAGTGTTTCTTCCAGATAAAATTCTGTGCTGAGCACTTAGTAAAAGTTGTTGTTATCTTCAGCACAGCACAGTGAAATGGTAGTTCATATGGCATATTTATTAGATGGGGAAATGTAGATGTTTAATGACTTGATCTTACAGGAAATGTGAACATATTATAAATGGAAGTTAAATCCAGGTTTTTAGATTCCAAAACCTATTGCATATAACAGATATAATCTAATCTTTTATCCAGTAAGAGATAAAAGCTAATTTCAAGATATGTCTAATTATTTTCATTAGAAAACATATTATTTATAAAATAAGTTATTTATTATTTAAAAATAAAATGTCTTTGGAGGATGGAGAATAGCCTCAAAAGTAATTCCTAGGTAGTGTGTGGGATATGTTCAAGAAGATGATAAGTTTGGAATTAATTGGTGTGGCTGAATTTCTAATGAATTTAGTTATAAAATATATATAGAACACATTATAAACCTATCTATAAGGTACACATTTTTGTGTTTATTAAAAAGATTGTCCAGTAATATAACAAGTAATGAGTGACAAGTGAAGTCGCTCAGTCGTGTCTGTTTGCAACCTCATGGACTGTAGCCCACCGGGCTCCTCTGTCCATGGGATTCTCCAGGCAAGAATATTGGAGTGGCTTGCCATTTCCTTCACCAGGGGATCTTCCTGACCCAGGGATCAAACCCAGGTCTCCTGCATTGCAGGCAGACGCTTTAACCTCTGAGCTACCAGGGAAGCCAGTAATTCAGAACTAAGCAAAATAAAATAAAACTAAGTTTCATTTCATTCAATACTCATATCAAACACATTTACTCTCAGAATATTCATTGGTACTAGTCCGTTTAACAGCAAGAGAGAGAGCTGGGTGTTATAGATATGTTTCATGTCTATGCTTATGTCACATTTACTGTGTCCCCAGTGACCACCCCAATGCACATGGCAGAGTCTGTAATCAGTGTGTGTGATAGCTTCCTACAGGTGTGGATCAAGGGAGAGAATTATGGTAAGCACTCTGCAAATGACCTATCACAGTGCCTACAAAACCTCAAGAGAACTATAGAACTCCACTTTATACAGTGTGGGAGATGCAAGGGGTTTTCATGTGGACTTTAAAAATGTCAATGATGCTTCAAGCTCAGGAATCTTTAGGAGTTTATATCTTTCTATTCAGGCTTCCCTAATGGCTCAGTGGTAAAGAAACTGCCTGCAAGGCAGGAGACCCGGGTTCCATCCCTGGATCAGGAAGATCCCCTGGAGAAGGAAATGGCAACCCACTCCAGTATTCTTGCCTGGAAAATCCCATGCACAGAGGAGCCTGGTGGGCTACAATCCATGGGCTCAGAAAAGAGTCAGACACGACTGACCCACTAAAAAACAACATCTTTCTATTCATATGCTTTTCAGGGTGACAGACACTTACCATTTTCCACTCACCAGGTCAGATTAACCCAGCCTCAATACAGTGAATCAGTGTGATGTTTGATAGGATGGAAATATACTGTAATCAACAGCAGAAGAGTCAGCATTACTTTGAGGTAAGATCATGAAACTAATGTGGTCCTTACCATCAAGTGGCAAAATGTTACACTCCTCTTAATGGATAAAATAAATCATTTGCCAAATCGCTGCCACATACTAAGGGTATATATTTTTTTCTGCTCAAGTAGGGATACCAGGTTCAGTCCTGCGTTTGCCATGGCCCCCCATTTGTTCCCTGCAGAGCCAGGTAGGGGGGACCAGCTGTTTCTGGCATGTGCAGCCTCTTCAGGCCTTTGCAGTCCTGGGGTGAAATACAGAGGAGCTAAACAGGGCAGCGTGAAATGCAAGGGAAGTGCTTCTGAGAGTCAAAGGTCGTAGGGAGCTCAGCAGATAAGGTCCATCTCCTTTCTCCTTCCAGAAGCCCCCTCTGAGGGGTGGCGTCACTGCCAAGCACTGGAGACTCTCTGTGTGGCGAGCAGACCCGTCTGCAGCATTTGTTCACATCTTGTAAGCAGCGGGCAAGGTGGCTACAAATCACCTCGCATCTCCTCCCTGCCTCATTTTTCTTTGTCCTAACTCGCATTGACCTGGATCTTCATCTCCCAAATACAGCGTCTGCAATTTATCTTTGCTGCAGGCTCTGTCTTCTAGGATCCTTGGGATACTGTCAATGTAAAAAATGTGAAAGTGGAGAGGAGACCAAAGGTTGCCCAATAATTATGTCTATATGTCACAGGCCTGGCATGTTTTGGGTGCAAAATGGACTTTCTTTTTGTCTTTCACAGAGTTTGTGGAGAACTGACCATCTGTTTGTGAGGTACTCTTTCCTTTATATCCCAAATAGATTCCTAATACTTAACTCTTTCATCCCATTTCTCCTACTCCTGCTCTCGATCTAATCCTGGCACATCATCACCATTCCTAATTTTCCTTTCTAATCCAGAAAAACCTTACCTGCTTAAAAAAAAAGATTCCAAGTCAGTGGAAGCAAAAATTACATGAATTAGCTGGACAGATTAAGCAGGAATAATTTTAAAATGAGTTCAAAAATGGTATAGGCATTTGGAGGTTGGTTGCAAGTAATACCAATATTTATTAATTGACAGTGTCTATATATTTTTGGATTAGCTGATATTTATTTTTTAATTATCAGTGATCTCAAACTGAACTTTTTGTTTTTGGACTTAGGCAGTGTTTAATAAGATTGTGAATTGCCATCATTAACTCTATGACCAACAAAAGGAGGGAAAAAATAGATTATTGAGCTTTATCATGTATTATTGGATCTGATTTGATCAAAGTCACTTAGTGGAATAACACATATATATTATGTAGACTATCTCTTAGTTATAATTTATCAAACTATCTTCTTATACATAATTTAAAATCTTCTCTCCATTGAATAGAATACCATTTACATTTTTAAAAAATGAACGCCTGGTATAGAAACCATATGGATAAATCTCAAAATAATTGTACTCAGTGAAGGAAGCTAGGCAAAAAGAATATATTGCCTGTTATTCAATGAAATTATATAAATTATGAAAAAATCTAGTTAAAGACTGAATTGGTGGTTTCTTGTGGTTGAATTATGGGTATTGAGGAAGAATATGTAGGGACACCAGGAAACTTGGCATTGATTAATTTTGCTATCTTGAGCAAGGTGACGGTTTTTCAGATGTAAACATATGTAAATTTTATAAGAATATACACGTTTAGTAAATGTACTTTATTACATGTCAATCAGGTTTCAAAAAATGGTAACGTGTCACAGAGTAATCTGACAGTTTGGTTAACCAGCCTTTCTTTGTATTTTCCAGTTACCTCTGTGACATGAATTTGCAATATCCCACTCAGATGACACTTTTTTTCTTTTTAAAGGAGGAAAGACTTTACCTCTAACTTGTACATTAGCTTAAGTGATTGTTATGCCCCAATGGAGAGAAAGTTATCCTGTTATGAGTGATACTTTTCTTGACATTCTCTTCTGATTCTGTGTCTCCCCTCCTGGAAAATCTGTAACTCTCCTGTGAAAATAAGGAGAAGAGAAAACAATTTAAGCAGCAATTTGTTGGAGTTGCTCAGTCCCTGGGGTGGTTAAGAGGACAAGGCTCATGATCACACACAATAGAGCTCTCCTGTTTGCTCTTCGAAAACATGCCAAAGAATATGAGAAGAAACAGATGAACAGCCATCCACTTTATTACATACACTGATCTCAATACATATCATTAGGAAAAAATCAGTAATATGAGCTCTTTGAGTTTCCCAGGTGGCACTAATGGTAAATAATCGGCCTACCAATATAGGAGAGGCAAGCAACGTGGGTTTGGTCATTGGGTTGGGAAAATGTCATGGATCAGGAAATGGCAACCTACGCCAGTATTCTTGCTTTGGAAGTCGCATGGACAGAGGAGCCTGGTGGGCTACAATCCATGGGGTCACAAAGAGTTGGACATGACTGAACAACTGAGCACACACACAGACACAGACAGACACAGACACACACACTAGCTCTTTAACAACCCTCTGCATCATGCAGCTTCCCATTCATCCTTCCTTTACAGTTTTCAATTTTTCCCTATTGATTTGGACGTTTGTGGGACAAATTATCGTAATTTCCTTCTCTATGCTTCATCCAATTTTGGCCCTGTTAGATACAAATAGCTCTGCTCTTAATAATAGTTTGCTTGATTCCATATTCTCTCATTATTCCATGGGATTCATTGCCAGAGAACTCAGGAGGGTTTCATGTGCCATTTCAGCTTTCTTTAAAACCTGAAAATTGTCTTGGCTAGGCAACTATTGGATTTTGCTGCTTCATTTCTTTTTTTTTTTTTTAAGACCGAATGCAATACTATTTGTTTTCCCCTATTTCAGACACACTAAAAAAAAAATGAGAGCAGTGAATACCATTGGTTGCTTCATACTCTTCATTTTGCAATTATCTTCTATCTCTTAAGGTACAGAGTCACTCTGAGTGGGCTTAAAGAGTATTCTGTTAAATCTGGCCTAACAAAAATACTGCTGCTCTGGTAAAGGACAGTTTAGGAAGAATTTATATAACAGAAGTTTTGTCAAAAACTTGTGGGACAATACTTTTCTTTCTAAGGCTACACCATTATGTAGGGCTGTGTGTCCTTCTGATGCTAAGGCTTTCTCTTAGAGGATTATTCTTCCTGATAAGGTCTGTTATTTGTCCTACCTCACTAGAGACAGAAGCAAATCTGAGATCTCTTCAAGAAAATTAAAGATATCAAGAGACTATTTCATGCAAGGACGGGCATGATATATATGTGTATGCATGAATGCTAAGTTGGTTCAGTTGTGTCTGACTCTGTGCAACCCTATGGACTGTAGCATTCCAGGCTCCTCTGTCCATAGGATTCTCTAGGCAAGAATACTGGAGTGGGTTGTCATGCCCTCTTACAGAGGATCTTCCCAACCCAGGGACTGAACTCGCATCTCTTAAGTCTCCTGCACTGGTAGCCAGGTTCTTTACTACTAGTGCCATTTGGGAAGTATATATACGGTTCACAGAGAAGAAAAAATATTTGTCTATCAAAAATCAGTTTTTTGAAACTGAATTTCCACTCTTAGTAGACATTACAAGCAACAAAACTCTGCAATGCATTTGCTTTCCTTTAATGAAAGTCATCTGGCTGGGTGGAGCTCTGAATGGAAGCTGAAATAACAGACCCACCCACCACCTGTTAAGGACTCTTACAGATGTGTGACCCTGAAGACCTTGAGAGCCTTGTGGCCATGGATCATGTGTCCTCTCTCTCGATCTGCCTCCTGACTGTCCATGCATGGTGTCAGGGACCTTCATTCCTCACAGCTTAAATGCCATTCTCTTCTTCCTAAATCATTTAGACATCTGATATACAGTACACTTAGAACAAATGTTTGCTCTCTTTTGTTTTGTTTTTTTTTTTCCTCCTGAGCTCTTCCTTCCAGAGTGTTGCTGATTCTTTGCTCTTGGAGCATCAGCTGTGTTTTATGAAACCTCAAAAATCTCCATTTGGACCTCTTAAAAGGCAGCTGTGCCATGTTGAAGCAAAACATTCTTAGGAACTTTATTCTGATGCTTTATTTGGAGCTGAAGGTGGGTGGTTGGGGGAGGAAAAACAAAAGAGGATCAGGAGGATTGTGGTAAGGAGAGAAAGAAAATTTGTAGAAATAAGTGGTATTTATTGAATAACTTTGAACTATTCAAGTTGCTTATCCCCACTGTACATTTCATTGAATCTATCCAGCCACTCTGAGCGCTGTATGTCTGACACCACATAATACAAAGAAGAAAAAGGGAGGCTCATTCAAGTCGAGTAACAGCCTCCAAAGCCACACAACTATTTGAGAGGAGAGACTTTACACATCAGTTTTACTTGTCCCAACAACATTCCACTAAGCTCCACTGTACCAAGGGCCACTTACATTTCCCCCCAAGGTCTATGTTAATTACCTTCTGTTTTCAAAGTTAACAGCCCTCTTGTCCACCATCAACCTCCCAACATCCAGAACCAGAACACGGTTGAGTATAGAAAGTCTGACCTACACCATTCCCTGATTTCTTAACTGTGCTCTTTCTGTATACCACCACCATTCTGAGGAGTTGCTTTTAACAGAGAAATGCTTGTGCTCATCCAAAATGTGGACTATGAAATACTGCAGAGTAATCAAAGAAGAGGAGCACCATCAGAAAATGAAAATGGGTTTGCTCATACCAGAGACTAGTTTTTGATAATGGAAAAGCACATACAGATGTGATTTCTGTAGTGGTCTGCAATAGCTTAGAGTCTGGGAAGACTACCTCTTTAAATCTTTGCAGATGGCTAATATTTTCCCATTCTTTTTGAAAGGTTTATTTTTGTCCATGTTTTTTCCTTTTCCCTTGCACAATGCCCCACTCTGTGATCCAGACTCTAGGTACTGCTGGGGGCGATGTCGGCATCACACCTACCTTCATGGCTCAGAGCAGAGCTTGAACCCCAGGCTCCTGCTGGTCTCTAACCCTGAGGACATCTTATATTTTCCATATGATGTTGTAAAATGGAGAGAAATTTCCTTTATTGTTAAAAGGAGAGGAATCTTTCAAAAACATTCCTAACAAGAAAACTCTTAAGAGTCCCTTGGACCACAAGGAGATCCAACCAGTCCATCCTAAAGGAGATCAGTGCTGGGGGTTCATTGGAAGGTCTGATGTTGAAGCTGAAACTCCAATATTTTGGCCACCTGATACAAAGAGCTGACTCATTTGAAAAGACCCTGATTCCGGGGAAGATTGAGGGCAGGAGGAGAAGGGATGACAGAGGATGAGATGATTGGATAGCATCACCGACTCAATGGACGTGGGTTTGGGTGGACTCTGGGAGCTGGTGATATACAGGGAGGTCTGGCATGCTGCAGTTCATGGAGTCTCAAAGAGTCAGACATGACAGAGTGACTGAACTGAACTGAACAAGAAAAAAAGAAATTATAAGAAAACTGACATTCTTTTAACATAAAATGCACAGAACTAACCAGACCATTTGACCTGCCTCTTGAGAAACCTATATTCACATCAGGAAGCAAAGGTTAGAACTGGACATGGAACAACACACTGGTTCCAAATAGGAAAAGGAGTATGTAAAGTCTGTATACTGTCATCCTGCTTATTTAACTTATATGCAGAATACATCATGAGAAATGCTGAACTGGAAAAATCACAAGCTGGAATCAAGATTGCTGGGAGAAATATCAATAACCTTAGATATGCAGATGACACCATCCTTATGGCAGAAAGTGAAGAGGAACTAAAAAACCTCTTAATGAAAGTGAAAGAGAAGAGTGAAAACGTTGGCTTAAAGCTCAACATTCAGAAAACGAAGATCCTGGCATCTGGTCCCATCACTTCATGGGAAATAGATGGGAAAACAGTGGAAACAGTGTCAGACTTTATTTTGGGGGGCTCCAAAATCACTGCAGATGGTGATTGCAGCCATGAAATTAAAAGATGCTTACTTCTTGGAAGAAAAATTATGACCAATCTAGACAGCATATTGAAAAGCAGAGACATTACATTGCCAATAAAGGTCCATCTAATCAAGGCTATGGTTTTTCCAGTGGTCATGTATGGATGTGAGAGTTAGACTGTGAAGAAAGCTAAGAGCTGAAGAATTGATGCTTTTGAATGGTGGTGTTGGAGAAGACTCTTGAGAGTCCCTTGGACTGCAAGGAGATCCAACCAGTCCATTCTGAAGATCAGCCCTGGGTGTTGTGTGGAAGGAATGATGCTAAAGCTGATTGGGTAAACTTTGGGAGTTGGTAATGGACAGGGAGGCCTGGAGTGCTGCAGTTCATGGGGTTGCAAAGATCGGACATGACTGAGCAACTGAACTGAACTGAAATCAATGCCAACACTGTATAAGAAAATGACATTTCCTAACTGTTTTACATATTCTTCCATTTTAATCTTAACAATCTTCTTTTTCCTTAAATATTATGATATGAACATTATTCTAGTCAAATTTAAATTTATTATAAATTCTGATGTAGCTAAAATTTAAGGAACTTATTCTTGAAATGAGAAAAATTATGATGAATATAAGAAATTAAATAAATATTTAAGAATAAGATATTTTATTTTAAAGAGTAGGAAGAAGCTTTAGGATAGATTTAGAATCCCCCATGCAACGTTTGTATTCTAAATATTCTATGAGGTAAAAAGATGGATATAGTATTGCTAGATTTTCCATTACTTCAAATAGGCTTTTGATGTGAGATTAATTTAAGCTCTAAAACAGAATTAGAATCCTTGTCTTTTTAGGTAGTAAATTGATCTTGTATTATTAAGTGATAGTTCTAATAAAATGGTACTGAAAGGCCCTCTAATGGGCTCCTGTTCAAATACCAATGTGAGGTGCAGTGAGAAAGAATTGAGTGACAACACAGAACATCATTAACTCTATTATCATTCAAACCAATAGAGCTGTGATGGACTTCACTGCAATGCAATAGTGTGCCTTGGCCTGCCTGTGCTCAGAAAGAGATTAAATCTCAGAGAATCAGAGGACTGATAATTAACTTAATCCTACCACAGAGGGGTGGTGGGGGTAGGGGAGAGGAAGTGAAGGAGACAGGGGCCCAGGAAGAAGTGAAAATGACCAGAGTGTGGAAAAGAGAATTCAGGGGCAGAAAGAATACATACCATTACTTCTTGCTAGACACCATTTAGCTTACACTTAGTAAACCCTTCTTTCTCTGCTGCCCTTGTCCTCCCTGTCAGCCACTGTGACATCTTGCTTGGTTTTCCCTTGCATCATTCAGCCCCTTAGGGAATAATTGCTTCTCCTAGTTCCTTAGAGGATAAAATAACAAAATAGTGCTGTTTGATATTCCGTTCCTACTGCTTTCTGCATCATCATCTAAGCTGTGTTTGCCCTTCGGCTTGATCTCTTCCCCCGTCTGTCACTCAGGGGCAGGGAGGGAAGTGCTTTCTCTTTGGGTCTCCGTGCGCTCAGCCCTGCCTCGTAGTGGCCCTACCTTACAGCCTGGGTCGGTTTCAGCAGGGGCGAACTCTGATTTGCCTTGACTTTTGAGTGCTGTCAGCATCTGCCATCTTCTCTAGAGCAGATCTTTGGGGGAACTTCCCTTCCTCTGGGAACACAAATGCTGGAAAAACAGTTTGCATGCAGATTTAAAGATTCAGTGGCAAGATCAAATCTAAAGCAAAATTGCAAAGGTGGCCACGTAGTCAGTCTCCAGGACTGTCTCGCCTGTCCAGCCACATTCTCCTCTGGGTAGCTGTCCTGTGGCTCCCAGCTTCTTATCCTTTGCAACCAGCCCCACTGGCTAATGAGAAACTATTACAGCTGTGTACTGTTCCATTTCCAACTCAGGGCCTTCCCACTGGTGGGGGCACCGTACCTGGCCTCATCTGCATGCGTGTGTGGTCAGTCGTTTCTGTTGTGTGTGACTTTTAGTGACCCTCTGGACTGTGGCCCGCTAGGCTCCTCTGTCCCTGGATTCTCCAGGCAAGAATACTGGAGTGGGCTGCCATGCCCTCCTCCAGGGCATCTTCTTGACCCTTGGATCAAACCCAAGTCTCCTGGGTCTCCTGCATTGCAGGTGGACTCTTTACTGATGCACCACCAGGGAAGCCCATTTGCAGTTCTGTTTCCCTCTTGACGCTTCCACTGATATCTGACTCTACTTGAGGGCCCTAGAGCCTCCTTGCTGATCACAAAGGGTTGTGCGTCAGCTTCCTGGTTAATGCAGTAGCACGTATCGTATTGGTCCTAATATCATTCTCTGCAAATGGATTAATCAGTGACTTTGTTTCCTATTGTGCTGTAGCAAATTGCCACAAATGTCATGTTTTAAAACAATACAGATTTACTTTCAGAGTTCCAGAGGTCAGAAGTCCCAAATTAAGCCCTTGGCAGGGTTGTGTTCCTTCTAGAGGCTTCAGGAGACTCTGTTTCCTTCTCATTTAGCTTACAGAAGCCACCCAATTTCTTAGCTTGTGACCCCTTCCTTGTATTACTCCAACCTCTTATTTTTGTCTTTAATCTCCTATCTCTCATTCTGATCTCTTGTCTTTTCTTATAAGGATATTAATAATTACATCAGGCCCACCTAGTTAATCCAGAATCTTGTCACAAGATTTTTAACTTAATCATACCCACAAAGTCCTTTTTGTCATAGAAAGCTACATCTTCACAGGTTCCAGAGTTGGGCTGAGGACATATATGGGGGGCTGTTAATTCAGACTGCTATAGTGATATTCAGGGTAGATGTTATTTTAGCTCAGTGTTTCTCAAAACTGAGTGGTATATAGACTCCTTTAAAAAATTATTTTTTTCAAATTATTTTATTTTTTTTATAATTTATCCTAAACTATTAGGATAAATTTGTGCTGGTTTTTGCCATACATCAACATGAATCAGCCACAGGTCTATATGTCCCCTCCCAATTGAACCTGCCTCCCATCTCCCACCCCATCCCACTCCTCCACATTGTAACAGAGCACTGGGTTGAGCTCCCTGTGTTGCATAGCAGTTTCCCACTGGTGATCTATTATACATAGTAATGTGTATGTTTCCATGCTGCTCTCAATTCATCCCAGCCTCTCCTTCCCACACTATGTCCACAAGTCTATTCTCTATGTCTGCATCTCCACTGCTGCCCTGCAAATAGGTTCATCAGTAACATCTTTCTAGGTTGTATATGTGTGTATTAGTATACAATATTTGTCTTTCTGACTTATTTTAATCTGTACAATAGGCTCTAGGTTCATCTGCCTCATTAAGACTGACTCAAATGCCTTCCTTTATATAGCTGAGAATCAAGGCAAATTAGAAGTGGTCAAACAAGAGATGGCAAGAGTGAATGTTGACATTCTAGGAATCAGCAAAATAAAATGGACTGGAATGGGTGAATT